>PPOJ03000040.1:0-88277 GCA_003708845.3 Sungouiozyma intestinalis | reverse complement strand
GTGTCGAGGGTTGTCTTTTCGGCAACGGTGAAAGAACTGGTAACGTCGATTTAGTCACCATGGCACTAAACATGTACACCCAAGGTGTAGCCCCTAACTTGGACTTCTCTGATATCAAATCTGTGATCGATGTCGTTGAACGTTGTAACAAGATCCCAGTGGCTCCAAGAGCCCCATACGGTGGTGACTTAGTCGTATGTGCATTTTCGGGCTCTCACCAAGATGCCATCAAGAAGGGCTTTGCTCTACAAGAAAAGAGAAGCAAGCAAGGTGACCACTACTGGAAGATTCCATACTTGCCATTGGACCCCAAGGATATTGGCAGAGATTACGAAGCAGTTATCAGAGTCAACTCTCAATCCGGGAAAGGAGGTGCTGCTTGGATTGTTTTGAGATCTCTAGGGTTAGACTTACCAAGGTACATGCAAATGGAATTTTCTAATGTCGTACAGGACAAGGCTGACGAGAAGGGTAGAGAATTGAAATCCGAAGAAATCACTGATCTGTTCAAAGAGACGTATAATTACAACAATGTCTCTCACAAGTACATTTCGTTATTGGATTATAACGTTCAAAAAATCGATTCTGACCGCAGAACATTAGTGGGCCAAGTCGAATTTAACGATACAGTGGTTGATATCGAAGGTACTGGTAACGGTCCAATCTCCTCTCTAGTGGATGCTTTGTCCAACCTATTGAACGTGAAACTAAGTGTCGAAAACTACGCTGAGCACGCCGTGGGAGCAGGCTCGTCAACACAAGCTGCATCGTTTGTTCAATTACAATACAGAAACCCCAAGGATAATGAAAAGATCTATAAATGGGGTATCGGTGTTTCTGAGGATGTGGGAGATTCTTCTGTCGAAGCTATTTTCGCCACTATCAACAACATCATCCATTCTGGTGGTATTGAATTACCTGATGTGTCAAACAAAAAGGCCTCCGGTTCAAACTGAAAAAAGGGATAAATCAATCTCTTTCAAGATTTTTATCTCCTAACAAATAATATTCCGCGATCAATTGCGTTTCGGTTACTAAGAAGCCCTCTTAGATATGGATACTCAATTCACTATATAACTTATTTATTTACTTCTTATTTATGAATTAATCTATTCACCTATTACAAAAACTAGCTGTTAATTTGCAAAGCAAAGACACCAACCCATATTACAATATATCACTGCATCTTTCGCTTAGTCCATATAACTGATTTTTCCTATTGAGCGGTAAGAATAGCGTTACGTATAGTCCCCGTACTGTCGCTTTTTTTTTTTTTCACTGATACGAAAAATCGAGAAATTATATCAAAATCGCTAAAAGGGAACTCTATGGTACGCTACTACACTGAGTCTATCTTGTTTTGAGAAAGCATTTCACCACAATAAGTGTCTTTAGGGCATTGTTTAAATTATAGATGCAACTATTAGTCTCAGATTTGCCAGATAGGCGAATTGCCATACTATCGAAGACTTATGCGCTTATCTTTAAAGCGGTGGACAATTTACTAGCAAACAATGATACGACCAAGTCGAATGCTAGAGCTACGAGAAAACCATACTGTGCTATCGAGTTAGTTCATAAAGACTCTATCAAGAACCTGGGATTTAAAAGACTTGCCAAGACGGAAATTGAGGGCTTTATAGGTCTGATCGAGGTTGATGGGTTGATCTTTTTTGCTACTATCACGGGTAAGACTAAAGTAGCTGCTCCAATTCCAGGTGAAACAGTGAATAAAATATTTGCCGTTGAGTTTTTCTGCCTAAACGATTCAAGATGGGACTTTTTAGAGATAGATTCGTCCGGATATCCTATCTTTCCAGAGTCCGACGTGTCTTCCAATTCAGACAGTGCTAATGCTACGAATTTACCAAAACACCCTTGTTTTGAGCTGAGAAAATTGCTATCTAACGGTTCTTTCTATTATAGCTCTGATTTTGACTTGACTTCCACTTTGCAAGAAAGGGGCGTTGGAGAGCATTCATTAAGTGCTGATAATTACGTTGAAGAATATATGTGGAACTCTTTCCTTATGCAGGAGATTATCACCTATAGAGACAGGCTAGATACAAATGCCAAACAGATATTAGACGATGAAGGGTTTCTTACCACAGTGATTCGTGGGTTTGCGGAAACTTTTATCACTTACATCAATAAGATGAAAGTGGCTTTAACAGTCATTTCAAAACAAAGTTGGAAACGTGCTGGGACCAGATTCAATGCTAGAGGTGTTGATGATGAAGCTAATGTAGCAAATTTTGTGGAGACAGAATTAATTATGTATTCCACTAAGGTTTGCTATGCTTACGCTCAAATAAGAGGGAGTATTCCTGTCTTTTGGGAACAGGATACTTCTTTATTGAATCCAAAGGTCCAAATTACCAGATCGGTGGAGGCCACGCAACCAATTTTTGATAGACACTTCCAGAAATCGATAGAGAACTACGGACCCGTTCATGTGGTCAATCTGTTATCTACAAAGAGCTCTGAGATCGAATTGTCCAAACGTTACAAACAACATCTGGACAGATCAACAAAATTCAAAATGGGGGAGAACGTCTTTTACACGCATTTTGACTTTCACAAAGAGACTTCTCAAGAGGGGTTCTCTGCTGTAAGCCGACTTATCCCTTTAATTATGGACTCTCTTCTATCGTCTGGATTTTTCGCTTATGATATGCAAAGTAAGAAAGTCATCGCTAAGCAACATGGTATCTTCAGAACAAACTGCCTGGACTGTCTCGATAGGACAAATCTTGTACAACAGGTCATATCGTTTGCTGCGTTCAAGACTTTCTTGGAAGATTCAGGAATGATAAGTGAAAACCAAAGTTTCATAGAGGATGAGGATTTTGCTCTGAAGCACAATAACCTTTGGGCTGACCATGGTGATCAAGTATCACAAATTTATACGGGTACTAACGCTCTAAAATCTTCCTTTTCAAGAAAGGGTAAGATGTCTTTCGCAGGGGCCTTGTCTGATGCTACAAAATCTGTTAGCAGGATGTACATTAACAATTTTATGGATAAAGGTAAGCAGCAAAATATCGACTCCTTATTGGGGCGGTTACCTCACCAGGTAGCGGTTCAATTATATGATCCAATAAATGAGTATGTGTCCACTGAATTGACAAAGTTTACAGGGCAGTTCACTTCACATTCTAATATTAATATATTTGTGGGTACCTTTAACGTAAATGGTACAACAAGAAAAGCCGATCTCTCCAAATGGCTTTTCCCAATTGGTGATAAATTCAAACCTGACATTGTGGTTTTAGGTTTGCAAGAAGTTATTGAACTGACGGCAGGGTCCATATTGAATGCTGACTATACAAAGGGTTCATTTTGGGAGAATCTAGTGAGCGCCTGTTTAAATCAATACGAAGACAAATATATTCTATTAAGAGTAGAGCAAATGTCATCATTGATCATTCTCTTCTTTGTCAAGTCGAACAAAGCCAAACATGTAAAACAAGTAGAGGGAGCTACAAAGAAAACAGGCTTTGGTGGAATGGCTGGTAACAAGGGCGCTGTGGCAATCCGATTTGATTATGAAAGCACTTCTTTCTGTTTTGTCAATACGCATTTATCAGCTGGGGCTACTAACTTAGAAGATCGCCGTAACGATTACGATAGTATCGTGAAAGGGATATCATTTACTAGATCTATGAATATTTCACACCATAATTCAATTTTCTGGCTGGGGGATACAAATTATAGGATAGACTTACCAAACGAAGAGGTGAGAAGACTGCTAACGACTCGGAAAGAAGGATATCTAGAGACACTTTTGATACATGATCAATTAAGCCAGGAAATAAATTCTGGTACTATTTTCCATGGATTCAAAGAACCAACTTTAAAATTCCGTCCTACGTACAAATATGACAATGGGACGGATATGTATGATACATCCGAAAAGGCTAGGACACCATCGTGGACAGATAGAATTATTTACAAAGGAGACAACTTGCAACCTTTAGCCTACTCAGATGCACCTTTAAAGATCAGTGATCATAGACCAGTATTTGCTGCTTATAGGGCTAAAGTAACATCTGTCGATGAACAGAAAAGGGCTGCGACGACAAAAAAGTTATACGAGGAATATAAACAGAGGCACCCTACTGAGAGCAACTTTTTAGCACCACAGCTAATAAGTTTAGAGAATGAAGAGAAAAGCTCTGGAAAGTCTTCACCAGCTCCTTCCTCACAAAGTGAAATTAGCTTATTAGATTTTGGTAAAGCTACGCATTCAGATGTGCCAATCACTTTAACGACTAAACCTTTAAGTGACAACCTATCAAATCACGATAGTAATAATGGCGCACTGCAGGGAAGAAGAGCACAAACCGATAGTGCTGTACTGGAAAGAAAAGCTGTAGAAAGAGAACTATCAGTGAACAAATCTCTTAAACCTCTCTTGAGACCGCCACCACCCCCTGCATTCAACTCCACGACACCTCTCACTCCCAAGACTAGCGATCAACCTGTAAATACTCGACAGAAAGAACCATCTGTAGAGATACCAAGCGAACCATCAGACACTGACACTTCTCAAAAGTCAAAGCAAGAGAAGATCAGATCACCACCACCACCAGGTTTCTCAGGGTCCATTCTAACCCCACGCAACAGCAGTGGCACGCAGTTATCAACTATGAACGATAATACAATAGTGAATCCAAAAGTAGAACCTGAGACTCCCTCTCTCGCTAAACCATCTACTGAAATTAAAACTATGGCATCATGGCAACCACTAACACCCAAATGAAGCGTGGAAATTGCAATTGAAGAGCCTTACAAACCTACAAAGGTCTGCATGGGAATTTGTAATCACACAAGTACGAATTTTTGAATATACACTCATATATATGATCATTTCTTCTTATCATCTAATTTCTCTACGATTTCTTGTTTCAATTTCACAATTTGCTCATCTAATTTATCCATTCCCGCTTTCAATCTATCTATCTCTTCTTGCTCCAACTGTTTAGAAAACACACATTGATCTGTCTTGTTTGAAGGTAAATTGTTACCTGGTTTACTCATCAATACCTTGAAGAATAGTTCGTTAGGCTCATTAAATACAATCTCATCGAAAAACACAGATTTGAGCTCTCCATCCGGGCCAACACTGGCACCTTTATTGGCATAGTCTATTGAATTCTCGTAAGGATGAAGTCGAAGCCTGTGGTAGAAGTTCAGCACTTTCTCGTTAGCTTCATCGATGAAATAAATCTTAATATTAACGTCAAACTCACCCCATCCTGTCTCAGTTAGCTCAAACGGCGGAGTCTCTACAACTCTCGTGGCATTGGGGTAAGTGTCATGCAACTTAAATACAACTTTCTTGATGAAATATGATATGTCTGGCTGGTCAGGGTCTGGTGAGGCGACAAAGATCGTCCATAGGTGTGTATGTTCACTTGGTGCATTAGCGGGTTTCGTATCACCCATCCGCTTTGCTGTGTTGCCGTATACAATCGGCCTTGTCACCGACAAGGTCTTTATCCTCTTGGCAGGAGGTTGTGCCATCGATGAGTTGCGGAGTATACACTTTTATGCGGCAGTCAGGATATTACTAGTGAATAGCAGAGTAGCAAAGGCCTATAAGCAATAATTTGTTTATTATGTACAATACACTTGAGCATCGCACTGTAGATGACCAGAGTCTAAATATACACCTGAGGGTAATCCAAGAGTGCGTTGTGATATAGTACATGCCCGTGTCTACTGTTTATCTGAGTTGCTACGGGTTGCCCGTGTGTTTGGAGCCCCAGCAAGCTGTTAAAGATGGCGAACCTCAGACGGAGAACAGCCCGACTAATGGTAGTGAGTTTGCTCGAGAGGAAGATTTAGATGAAGACGAGGATATGCCAGACCACGAGGATTCGGATAGGACGCGCTCAGAACCCAGTAACGGGTTGGAGCTGTCAAAGAGAGGAATATTAGAATCCAAGGAATTGGCCCACTATCTACTTTCTTTGAAAGTACAGCCAGACGTAATAGTATGTGATAGTTCCAAGCCATGTGTAGAGACGTCGGTTACTATATGCGCGGCTCTGGATATCCCGCTGATTGTGGATAAAAAGCTGTATAGTTGGAAGGAAGAGCCCCTTCCCCAGATCGACAGCTCGGGTGCTCACATCCAGGAGTTAAAGACGCGCTTCCCAGGCCTAGTGAAAACTGTCTGGAACGATGACTGCGATGTGGAAGAGGATCCCGATCAATTGCACATGTTAGGCAGGGTTAAACACTGCTTCCAAGACTCGTTAGTGACTTTAGAGAAGGAGTTACCAGACGTGAAGACAGTTCTGTTTATGACGAGTCTCTCTGTGAAATTGATGTTGTTGCAAGCAATAACCCCAAACACAACGACACTGGTTGCTTCGCCGTGCTCCTTAGATAAATTGGAAATGAGTGCGGATTCCATACAAGAGGATTCTCCCGTGCAGAGCACTTGGACGCAGACAATGTTCGAAAACAACGAATTCCACAGGCACGGAGAAAGTTATCGCTGGGGGTTTACTACCGACGGTACTGAAAGTGACGATGAGATGGAAACAGTATATGTGAGTGTTGATTTACCTTACGAGAGTTATAAGCAAAGAAACCAATTGGACCCTGAACAGGATACCATCTTCCAACTTTCAGGGTTGGAAACCACAGAGCCACTAATTAAAATAGGTGATAACATCTACGAGGGCAGTTGGCAGAAGTTAGTCGGCACCGAGTTGGTGTTCCCGCATGAAGTCGAGATAAATAAGAAGACAAGTAATCTGTGGGACGAAACTTCAAGGTCTCCAGAATCCAAACCACTTACAAATACACAGGATAACACTAACTCTATACACGGCGAAAAGATCTATAAAGTCACTGACCGCCTCACTCTAACGACCTTATCTACCATGTAATCTGTACTGTCATTTAGCATATATATAAATATTGAATTTAATCATGCTCACACCCAAGCGCAACTACAACGTCCCACACCAACAGAACAATCACAGAAAGACAATGGCATTGAGTAACATCGTGAAAGAGATAAACAGCAAATACGAGATTGTATTGGCGTCGTCGTCTCCGCGGCGATACGAAATCTTACACGATACGATGGGCTTCAACAATGTCAAAGTCATCACCCACAATTTCGAAGAAGACTTGGACAAATCGAGTTACAAGAACTCTGCGAGACAGTATGTAATTGACACGTGTCAAGCCAAGTCACACGACATTGCTAAGAACGGGCCCCCGCTTCCTACAAATTGCCTCGTCATATGCGCTGACACGATTGTCATCGGTCCTGGTTCCGAAACCATCTACGAGAAACCTGTGAACCGAGACCAACAATTCAATAATTTGAAGCATTTTTGCTATGACTCGGGAAGCCCAGTCCGAGTTGCCACTGCTGTAACTATCTCCAAGTATTGCGAGGGTCAATTGACCGCTACAGATGAGTTTTGCGAAGAGACCAGCGTGTATTTCGATGACAAGATTCCGTTGCAATTCCTACGCGACTACGTTGAGAGCCAAGATGGTTTGCAAGCAGCAGGAGGGTTCAAGATACAAGGTCCCAGCGGTGCATTCGTATCAAGAATCGAGGGAGATTACTACAACATTGTAGGTTTACCGCTAAACAAGACGTTGTTGTCGTTATGGCGTTTAAGCCAAGAGGAACATTGAAATATTTCGCTGTTGAAAAATGTAAACAAAATATTTTAGTACAACATTAGTCGTTGGTCCACTCCCACAAGCAGATCAATTCTCTGAGGGATTTGGCATATATAGGTGCTACTTGTTTGGTCATCATTTACCAACTATCAATACAACGAAGCCCTCAGGTATTTCTTTCAAGGATTACAGGATGAATTTTGGGTCGTTATTCAAAAATATCACGAATTTCCAATTCCCATATTCTGTCGAATCAGAACCATTCCACGTCACTCCGTTGTGGGAAGTGTATGAGGGGTCGAGGAAAAAAGATTCTCTTCCTGTGACTGTATTTAAAGCCAAGGTAGACCCTCGAAATGAACAATTGATCTCTCATAGTCTTCACATGTTTAAAGTGATCAGAGTCCCCGGCGTGTGCTCTGTGCTCGATATCTTCCACGATGATCCCTCGTCGACGTTTATTATCACTGAAGAGGTGAGCCCACTGACGTCAATGGTCAGCAGATTGGGTAATTCTGGTAAATTTTTGGGGATCAGCGATCTCTTGAAATTGCTCGAGATCTTGGAACCTAACTTCATTATTGGTAACCTGACGCTGGAGAACATCTATGTGAATAAGATTGGTGAATGGAGGCTGTTTGGATTGGAGTCCTGCTTTGATAGAGGCAAATTGAAGGGGGATACGTACGAATTTGAAAAATGTCTTAACGATTGGTATTCGATAAACAAGAAAACCGTCAATTTTGAAAGACAAAATTTGAAAACAGTAGACGTATCGGCGTTTGGTCAACTCTTAGAGCTACTGGGCCTTAACAAGATTTCCACCGAATGGGGTTTACTGGTTAGATCTTTGACCACTCACAAAGTTTCGAGCTTTCAAGTGTGCAAAGAGAAGATTTACAAGACAAGGATATGGCAATCTGACAAGTTGATTAAGATATATGAAGAATTGAAGGAGCTGCATATCAAAGATGCAAAGGAGAAAATCATGATCATGGAATCCTTTACCAAATATTTCATTAGCCACCCTGAACCTTCCAGTTTCACTGAATTAAGCGACGGCTTCATTGAAAACTTAATCCTCCCAGAGATGAGTCAATGCATCTCGTTGATCTTCAACAATGACGTGACTTTCTTAAACTCTGAGGACAGCGACGTTAATAGCTTGGCAAACAAGCTATTGCTGGTTATCTTGCAGGCAGTCACTGGGGATTACAAGATCGAGGAGATTAAGACGCCGATCATGGAAGTTATTTATTCCTGTTTCAAAACTGCTGATAGACAAATGAGGTTCCTGTTGTTGATCTTCTTGGAGTCCCTAATGCAAAAATTCACTAAGCAAATCGATTTTGGGAACCGGATTTTCCCATTTTACTTACAAGGTATGTCCGATAACGACACGAGCATGAGACTAGTGAGTTTGAAATTAATCCCCAAGATTATCACGTACTTAACCGATAGACAGATCAGCAACGAAGTGTTGAGACACCTTGCCAAGACCCAAGTGGACCCTGATCCACATATTAGAATGTGGACCGTCCTTGTAGTGGTAACCATCACAGATAGGTTAACAATGTCAAACCGTGACAGCATCCTTGCCACCATTTACACTAAATCCTTGAAGGACCCAGATTTGAACGTGCGGTTGTCCGCATTACACGGTCTAAGAGAACAAGTCTCAATCTTCCACACCGACGTCATCGCCAATAAGATCATGAGCGTGATTGCCCCGGGTCTCCTAGACAAAGAGCCCAGAGTCCGCGAGCGTGCTAAGGAACTGTTTGATTTATATTTATCCAAACTAGAGAAAGAATCTGCAAAGTTGCCCAACGAAAGATCTCGTAACAACGATACCATTGACGATTTCAAACAATTTGTCAAGCAAGATCAAGAGCAATCCAAGACTATACTAAACGAATTCATCTCTACGCTAGGTCTAACAAGCCATTTCCAATCGATGAAATTGATCGACACGACAACAAATGCACCCACAGAATTAAAGCCCACCAAAAAACAACCAACAAAGACAATTGAAACTCCAACGAATGCGATCGACGACGGTTGGGACGATGAAATCGTCGTATCTGATCTGGAGGACGAAGAAGATGCTTGGGATACAGAATGGTAGTCGGCGCGCAAAGGTGAGGGGGTACAACTAACCACGCCAACCCGGTCTACCCTACCCACAAACATGCAGGAGATGTCTAAGTTAGGGCTTCCATACCATATACCCACAATTCTTTCTATACCTCCACAGAAGATGCCGCACCGCATGCATCTAAATGTGCCCGCATATGAGTGCATGCAACATACATCACTCCGCGCTACGTACAGACCGTGTAGCCACGTGTGCGTCCGCGGACATTCCCTGAGAAAAGGGCTCCCCTCCTAAGTGAGTCGCCCGTCGTGATGATTCAGTTGCACACGTTGCTCTCTATCTCCTTCCTCGGAGGGCACGCAACTTTATTACGACCATGTTGTTTTTAAGAGGGAAGTTCCGCTCACCCAATACACCTAACAGTTAAAGGGCCCCAGAGCGTTGCCGTAAGGGAAAAAGTATTTATAAACCAACAAGAGGATTGGATGATAGACAGAGAGGCCGTTCTTTCTTTTTAATTAGTCTTTGCTCGTAGTAATAGCTTTTGTTATATACATACACATAATGGACGATAATGTTACTAATAGGTCGGAGAAGGCGAGTAATACTGGTGAGTCTAATGAGCCTTTTTTAAGAAACGACTCGATATCGTACTATACTAACTTCTTCCAGCCTCGCTTCTCGACGGATGCTGCTATTAGCTCGTATCTGAATATAGATAATACCAATAGGGTCCCGAGCGTGTCTCACGGTTCATTCCCAGCGTTGGGTGGGAACGAGCTGACGCAGCAGTTCGGAAGAGGTTACTCGATTGTGAATTCGTTACGGGCGCCACCACAGGCGTTGCAGACCGGTGCAGCGGGCACGGTGGCTGGTGGCGCCACACTTAACCCATCTATGATGAATACTGAAATCCCTACGTTTAGGATGCCTTCATTTTCTCAGCACGGTGGCGGGAAGAGCTCGGTGGTGTTCGACAACTTCCCACCAATAGAGCTTGTGGACCCTTCAGTGGCAGGGTTGCCACATAATAGCGCGTTCAAACTGGATGGCACGATGATCGAGTTGGACCCTGTCGCGACG
Organism: Sungouiozyma intestinalis; assembly: GCA_003708845.3. Classification (NCBI taxonomy): domain Eukaryota; kingdom Fungi; phylum Ascomycota; class Saccharomycetes; order Saccharomycetales; family Saccharomycetaceae; genus Sungouiozyma; species Sungouiozyma intestinalis. Next base: position 77,431 of record PPOJ03000040.1, on the reverse strand, counting down.
ATGCCCAACCATTCTCGAAACGGATCTTTAAAACTGCGACTTACGTCTTTGGATGACTTAGAAACCGTGGGAAAGAGAAAAAACTCGTCTACCCAGTTTCCGGATCCTTTGACAGACACTTTGGCAGATCCGTTAATGCAACTGAAAAGGCCAAGGTTTGAAGAGATACAAAACGGGACAAAGTTGAACAGAATCTCCAGCTCCGTGCCAGCCACGTCGTTGGCTCAGTTGCATAGCAGTGAAGGTGTTTTAGACGATGATTTGAAAGCGAAGAGAAGGCAATTGTTGGGTCAGACTAAAGTTGACCAATTGATGTTGATGATTCAAGCAAGGAAAAAAGGTATTACAGACAAAGTCCAAACCACACCAAACGGAGAGCTAATATTAGACCCAAACTCAAAACTCCTGTCCAATGCAGATGAAATTGTCGGTGGAGTAGAAAAATTGAAGCGAAAGCGTTCTATAGGCACTAGCCCCACTGACACTGCTTCTAATAATCGTCCGTTGGAAGAGGGAAGCTGCTCAACGGATGAGGCCGGCAGTGCCAGTAAGAGGAAAAATTCAAGAAATTATGAGTGTAAATTCTGCCATCGTTTTTTCAGTCAGTCTACCCATTTAGAAGTTCATATTAGATCCCATTTAGGGTATAAACCGTTTCAATGCCAATATTGTGGGAAAAGGTTCACGCAAGGCGGCAACTTAAGAACTCACCAAAGACTACACACGGGAGAAAAACCTTATAGCTGTGAGGTATGCTTTAAAAAATTCTCAAGAAAGGGTAATTTAGCAGCTCATCTTTTGACGCACCAGGATTCAAAACCCTTTGTTTGTAAACTGGATAATTGTGACAAGACGTTTACACAGCTAGGGAATATGAAAGCTCATCAAAATAAATTTCATTTGCAAACGTTGTTAAATTTAACCACTCAATTGGCTGATTGGGACCCTACCAGAGATGACATTCCTGCAGAACAAAGACAGTTGCTAGACTATTTTGCTTCTATATACAAAAATTCAAACAGAGGTATAAAGGGAAGAGGGAAAGGAAGCACTAGAGTGGCCCCCGTAGCAGCAGCAGCGGAGGCGGCAAAATCTGAATCTGGACAAACGACTCATGAAACGAACCTGCTGAATACGACAAGCCCGACAAATGTACCCAATTACCAAGAAACTATAGCATCCAAGACTGTTGACGACAATTATATTGCGACCCCAACGCAGCTCAAACCTTTGAAGACTACAATGAGCTCAAATGAACCGAAAAAGGCCAACACAACTACCAGTGGCACCAATTTCGAACTTGATTATCCTAATCAATCCCCTGCATCTCTTCATTCACACCCTGCATCAAATGAAGATATTAAGTTCAAGCATATTAACTATCAAAGGTAGTTATACCATTTGGCATGCAATGTCAATTCTTTACTAAAAACTTTTATATTCCACATATATCATCGTTCAAAAAATTCGTAAGGTTTCACGAGACTCAACAAAGTGAAACCCGTAGTGCTGATTATCATATCACCTCTTGGAATTGTTCATACTTGTGATCTCGACATGGAAACTCACACCTTTATGGAATGCAATCTTGTTCATATCATTCGGTCTATCTACAAACGTCGCTAGACAAATCACTTCGTCTAATGGGTAACCCAGAGACAGCAGCACACCTTTGATTATCCCTACAGGTAATTCCAAGAAAGGTTCTACCATGTTCGTCTCCAATGTGAGTAGATTTGTTAGATCGGTTTGGTTGGTAACACCGTTTGTATCTATACAAAAATTCTGAATGGGTCTATATTCATAATCAATCAAATAAAATGTACCTCTGTGATTCGTCTTCAAATTGTCAATCTGTTTCCCAAATAACTGTCTCCAAACGTTTCTACAAATAAATTTCATTATATTCAGCACGTCCATGTCTCTAAAATTAATGTTGGGATTATTACTAAAGATTAAAAGCTCACTCATTTTATTACCCATCGAGATACCCATCTTCCTAATTCTGTCAACGACTCGATTATACATTTCTTCGTCCTCAGTTCTCAATAGATACAGTTTTTTAATCAATTTATGAGATGACCTTTCGTTCGATGAGTTTGTATCAATTTGCATTTCTTTCAAGTTTTGACTCAATTCACTCAATTCGTTCAATTTCAACTCCATACTCATGGATAAAGGTATAATCTCATTCAGCATCATTTCAAAGACAGTGTAGTCGATCTTAGGTAACGATTCTTGGTATATATGGAATTGGTGTTGTTCATCGGCAACTTGCCCCTCGCCAGTCATTTCAGCTGTTTTTTTACCAGTATTACTCATTTCAACTAACACTAATAGGTAGTAGCCACTGTGTTAGAGCCAAGGTCGTGCGTCGAAATCTAAACCACTGTTCAAGGTAGTGTTAGGACAATGGAATAATAGCTTTAATAATTAGGAAAGCAAAAAAAAAAAGTTAAGCCACGGACCTTATTATATCTCCACATTGAGAGTGTGAGAACTGTGATAGTCCTGCTGAGTTGTTATATCTGCTCTTGTGCAAGTCGGTTGTGACAACAAATCTACAATGAGTTTGTCAATTGGTAATGAATTGAAGGATGGTTTCAAAGATACTTATAAGTGGGTTAACGCCAATATCAAATGGCTCAAAGATATAGAAGCTTTTTACAAGGAGAGAGCCAGGCTAGAGAGAGAGTATAGTGAGAAATTACAAGCCTTGACGTCTGAGTATTTCACTAAAAAGAGCAATATATCCGTGGTTCTGTCTGTTGGTGAAACCCCCAGTTCTACTCCTGGATCCGTTGAGGCAGCCACTGTAGTGGCATGGAATGAGATCTTGACACAAACAGAGACTATTGCTAGGGATCATGGCAACCTATCTGTTGAGATTGAAAGAAACATTGCTGGCCAGTTGAATGGACTATCTACGAAACTCGATATGACGCTCGGTAGAATTAATGATTTCAACAACCAAATGGATGAAAAGAAGAAAGCCTCCGTGGTAGATTTGGAGAAGGCCAAGAAAAAATATGATGATGCATGTACTTCCATGGAACAAGCAAGAAATAAATCTACTAAAAACAACAACGAAAGGACCAAGAGGAAATTGCATGAGAAGGAAATTGAAATGAACAATGTGAAGAATGACTATTTGATTAAGATCAACCAAGCCAATAGAATCAAGGATAAATATTATTTCCAGGATATACCAGAGGCTGTAGATTTATTACAAGATTTGAACGAATCTAAGGTCCTCTTTTTAAATGAGATCCTATTGAAAGCTAGCTCGTATGAAGCTTCGACTTGCGACAAGGTTAAAAAGAGGTTAAAGACAGCAAATGAAATAGTGGTACAGAACAAGCCTTCTTTAAACACGGCTATGTTCATTAAACATAATTTGAGAAAATGGAAAGAACCTTCAGATTATCAATACAAACCATCACCTGTCTGGCATGAGGACGAGCAATTTGCTGTCCCTAGTCAGGAGGAGGCAAATAACCTGAGAATACAATTAGCTAAAGCTGAGAAGGACTATACGCATTACCAGGATGTGACGCAGGGAGAGCTAAGCAAATTATCTGCTTTCAACAAGGAAAAACAAGAATTGAAGAGTAAAGAAGATCAAGTTAAAGGTCAACTATTATTTGATGTCTTGAAGAATTACCTTGCTATTATTGTCGCTTTCACTATCCACGAGACTTCGAAATTACAAGCTGAAGTGGCTATTGAAAGTATCCAAAATAATGTCCCAGCTGAATATGACTTATCCACTAACAACGTCAATGTCTCTAATGGTAATAAGAAGGGATTTTTCTCGAAGTTGAAAAACAACTTACTGGTCCCTACCTTAGAGCATAACACTCCAAGTAATGCTCGTAACAGATTGAATGTCACACCTAAACCTCGTCCTCGTTCTAGAACAGCAGATTCAGAAACCGAATCATCCGCAGCAAAGAACGCGGATTCAGCGGTTACAAAAGTGTTATACGAATATGCGAAACAGGACGAAGACGAAGTAAGTATATCTGTTGGAGATGAGCTTGAACTGTTGGTTGCTGATACAGGCTCTGGGTGGACATCGATCAAAAATATTACACAAGGCGGTTCTATTGGTTTAGTGCCTACAAGCTATATATCAGTAGGCTCGAAAGTGGCACCTTCGATACCACCACCAAGACGGACTACTTTGCCTTCAAGGACCATAACTGCAGCCTATGATTATGAAGCTCAAGGCGATGATGAACTATCTTTACACGTCGGAGATGTAGTGACTGTCATTAAGGGAGATGATGGCAGTGGTTGGACTTTTGGTGAACTCAATGGTGCCCAAGGATTGGTACCAACTAGTTATTGTAAATAAGTACAAGTAAGCAGATAGTTACAAAACATGAAAAATTATTGTGACACCTGAGAAGAAAGAGTTGACAAGTTATACAAGTTAATATATGCTCTAATATAAACGGATGAGGGGCATTTGAAGTTATTTAGTAGGTTTAATGGATTATTGAAATGAGGAAGGGGAAGTTCACTTCAATTAGATATGTTGGAAACATAACGCTTTTCAGGAAAGGGTGAAAGAGAGAGGGAAAAAAAGTATTCATAGAGAGATGCAGAGATGGTTGATCAAAGAAACATGCTATAAAGTTGAAGTATCACGTTAATTCGATATCTTTACTTTCTTCAATTATCCCATTTTGCTCATCGTTGTTATCGATTTCGCGGCTATTGTTTGTCATATCTGAAGAGGTACCTTCCTCTGGTTTGAGTGAGTCCTCCTCTTGTTCAAAATCCGAGTCGTCACTTTCCAATGCAGCTTCTAAATCACAGGTTGATCTACAATTGGGACAAACAAATTGAGGATATGATAACATGACCAGTCTTCGAACACAGTGGAAATGCCAGCTATGTGCGCAGGGAGATATGAAAATGGCCTGGCAAGGTTTAATCTTTGACAGACATATGGAACAATCTTCTTCTTCTAACCCACCGTTGGTCAATTTTTGTAAGTCTTTTAACCTTTGTAATGCTTCTTTATTAAATGCGTTGGCTTTCCGTTTCCACGATTTGTTCAACTCTACTCTCATCTTGACACATCGATAGATCTCTTCTGTACCACCTCTGAAATCCATTCCTAACTGTAAGATATCACCGTCGTGAACTAGTGTGTCCTTTGATAAAGTGGATGCGGGGGATAATCGCTGGTGGTTCAAGAAAGTCCCACTTGACGATTTGACATCCTTAACGAACCAATTCCCTTGAGAGTCCACTTTGAAGCAGCCGTGCGCTCTAGACACGACCTTGGATTTGAACACTACAGGGTGGTACTGTTCTGGTAACTTTGCAATTGCCTCTCTGACACGTTCGGTGTACCTTCCAATGACTAATTGCGAACCGGGTCCAGCAGTTCTAATTATTGGATCAAAGAACAGCCCTTGGTTTGATGACACCGAACTGTCTATAAACGGTGTTAACCTAATACTGAACAAACCTTGTTTATCCTTTCTTTTTCTCAATTCCTCTGCGGTAAGAGATTTAGGCAGCTCTGTCCCAGGAGCTAAATCGAGTTCCAATAATGCCTCGACACTATCCTGACCAGCTGCATACACGTAATGACGTAGATTCTTTAAAAGTGTCGACGTGCCGATAGTCTCTGCCTTTGGGTTAGTAATATTGAGAGCGTTATTGATATTGTTGTTGATCTCCGAAGCACTCAGCGGTTCATCGACACCAGCAGAGATATCGTTCTGACTCGTCTCTGCGGTGTTCCCAGGAAGTTGTACGGGGTCCATATCTTCGTCCTGCATATCATCCTCGGTTCTCACACCGTTCGACACGCTTGCTACTCTGCTGTCTGCAGCCTGGTTCTGTGTAAAATCAGTGACCGTCGAGGCGTTATTCAAAGTAAACGCCTGTGGCTCTGTATTATTCAACGGAGTAGCGTTATTGCTCGTCCTGAAAGGGTTGCCGTTGTTCGTGGGGGGTAAATGGTTGCTACTAGTCCGGAACCCCAAAGTGTTCAGCAGATTGTTGAACCCAGAATTAGACCTTGCTCTCGTATTCGCAGAGTTGGATCTCTGAATGTAGTTAGAGTCCGTACCGTTAGCGTCGCTGGCCTCTGTGGGGGCCACAGAAGAAATGCCAAATGCAGCCAAAGCGCCATTACCATCCACAGACCTTGGCGTGTTGCTATGTGAGCTAGCATTAGAAGGATGGCTACTCCTATTAGAAATCGGAACTGGGGAATAAATAGTCATAATCTGATGGAGCAAGTTCTCGCTGGTCCAATAGGCCAAAAACTGGGGGGGAAAGAGGAGCGAGGCGGTACTATCTCTAGCGGAAACAAAGTTACACGGAAGCTACTTAAGAGAAACACGCGTTAGCCACCAGCCAGTGCAAGCGACAACCTAGAGAACCACTATGCCAGAGTGTTCTTCCTGGCAACCCACTGTCCAGTTCCACTTGTAAAAATTGGTTTTTTGTGATCTCGCTCTCCAGAGCCCCGGTTACCGGATCGGGAAGGAGTATTTGCACGTGATTTGGAGTGCACGTGACGGTACGCTTGCACGTGACATGATATTGCACGTGATTTTAGAAGACACGTGACAGTGTTTTCACGTGACTACACACTTACACGTGACTACACGCTTGCACGTGATTTTAAAAGTCACGTGACAGCGTATTTGCACGTGACTCTTAACTGCACGTGCCGTGCAACCCCCCCACGTTTAAAAGACAGCGACGCTTCCCGCACTGCCATGGATCCCAGCAGTAGGACCCACCTGGATGAGCAATGAGCCATCCGGGACCAGACAGCGAGGACGGGAAGAACCCCGCAGACCCTGCCTCCAAGGCAGGGTCCTTCACCCCCAATGCAAGCGACCCTTCCACGTACAAATACTTCCCTGATGACCCGGAGTCCGGGATCAGCATGTACAATTTCCAGACCAAAGAGGTGAGCAAGTACTACGATCCTTGCCAGGAATCCGCTAACATGAGTCTGCGGTGCATGGAGAAGAACAACTACGACAAGACTTTGTGCCAGGAATATTTCGACGCATACCGGGAGTGCAAGAAGCAATGGCTAGACTCCAGAAAGAAGAACCGGTCGTTCTGGCAGAAATAGATGTGGACACTCTGTATATAGTCTTTAACACTGAACTGTGAGTTCAACGAGCATGTCTCCGACAACCGTGTCTCCGACGCTTGTGCGCCCATGAGACACGGCTCAATTGCTACAAACAACGCAAGACCTGGCCGTTGTGATCTAAGTCCCTGGATATAGACCCCAGGGCTACCTGCTAACCACCTTGGCTAGCACTCAGGGCCCGGTAGCACTGTCAATGGCACTCTGGAACATAAGGCCGGGTAACAGCCCTGGGAGGAATTTCGTTAACGTTCACCGCAAGACACCAGATTTATAGACACTACTCCCGCAGGGCATTGACGTCTTTAATTGGACATTGTTAGTCACTGCGTATAGTTGAATCTCGTCAAAGGACTGGCGTGTGTTTTGTATTGATCGGGAAAAAACGAAATGTCTGCTAGTGAGTCCAACGTGGGTGGTTTTTTTGCCAGAAATAAGACGGTCATTCTAGCCACTGTGGCAGCCGGTACTGCAGCTGTCAGTGCGTACGTCGTGTACACACAGTTACAGAAGGGTGGCGATTCAGATAAGCCCTCTGCGAGTGGTAAGAAAGCCAAGAACAAGAACAAGAAGAAAAAGAAGGCCACCAAGGAGGACGAAAACGTCTTGCCTATGAGCAACGGTGAAGTTGATATCGAGTCCTTGAAGAAGATAGAGTCTGAGGACGAGAAAGTTAAGTTTGCTACTAGCTTAAAGGATAAAGGTAACGACTTCTTCAAGGAGAAGGATTATGAGAACGCTTTGAAATACTACGGATTTGCATTGGACTTGAAGAAGGACCCTGTTTTTTACTCTAATATATCCGCTTGCTACATGGCTTTGAACCAATTGGAGAAAGTGGTAGAGAATAGTACTAAAGCACTTGAATTGAAACCAGATTACTCAAAGGCCTTGTTGAGAAGAGCCTCTGCGTACGAAAGTATGGAAAATTATTTTGATGCTATGTTCGATCTGTCCGTTTTGTCTCTAAACAGCGATTTTAATGCTGCCTCCATTGAACCTATGTTGGAAAGGAACTTGAACAAACAAGCTATGCAAGTGTTAAAGGCAAAATTGGAGGATGAAAAGACTAAAGCTGCCGTGTTGAGTTTGCCATCAGACACTTCTATGGCTTCTTTCTTCGGCATTTTCACTCCGGAGTTAACTTTTGATAACTACGATGAAACCAACGAGGCAGATATCGCTTTAACCAAAGCGTTACAACATATCTACAACCCAGTGAAGGACAGTTACTCCAAAGCCGACGAGTGTTTCAACGAGGCTTGTAAATTGTTCAGAGAACAAATGGAAGGAGGGGACAAACAAGTCATTGAACAAAAATTGGCTGTTGCTTTGGAATACTGTGGTATCTTATGTTTCTTGAAAAATGATTTGACTGCATCTCAAACTAATTTACAAGAATCGATCAAATTGCAACCTCGTGTTAAATCCTACATCTACATGGCTTTAACTTTGGCTGACAAGAGTGACACTGAGAGCGACTACTTCTCATACTTCGACAAAGCTATTAAACTCGACCCAGATTATTCCGCTACTTACTACCACCGTGGTCAATTGTATTTCATTACTCAACAGTATGACAAGGCTAGAAAGGACTTCACAAAGGCCAAGGAACTAGACCCAAACAACATTTTTGCCTACATTCAGTTGGCTTGCTTAGCCTACCGTGAAGGTGACATGAATGCTTGTGACGAACAGTTCGAGTTTGCTAAGAACAAGTTCCCAATCGCTCCCGAAGTACCAACCTTCTACGCTGAAATCTTAGCCGACAAAGGTGATTTTGAACAAGCTTCAAAACAATACGAATTTGCTCGTAAGTTGGAAGCCTCTCAAAAATACATGCACGTAGGTGTTGCTCCTTTAGTCGGTAAAGCTACCGTCTTAGCCAGACAGCCCACACCAGAAAATTACCATGCTGCTGCTGCTTTGTTAGAAGAAGCTGTCAGTATTGATCCAAGATCTGAACAAGCAAAGGTCGGTTTAGCTCAATTGAAATTACAACAGGAAGACGTTGACACTGCAGTGAAATTGTTTGAAGAAGCCGCAGACCTAGCTAGATCTACTGATGAAAAATTGCAAGCCATCACTTTTGCTGAGGCAGCAAAAGTTCAAAAGAAAATCAGAGCTGATCCTATTATAAGTGCCAAAGTGGAAGAAGTCTTAGCCTCTTACCGTTCTCAAGGTTTAATGTGATTTCCCCCCTCCCTTCAACCAAATCTGCTCTTCTTTGTCTATATTGTCATTATCAGCTTGATTATCTAACCCCTACTTCAGACATGAATTGACCATATGTTATTGTTTGGCTTTCATTTCTCAATTTTTTTTGTAAATATTACATTATTTAATGTCATAAGATGATATAGATGATTAGTAATCAGGTTATCCCAACCTTTTAACGTTTATTGTATCTATATAGCATTACTCGTTCTCTTTAATCAAAGATTAAGGATAAATCATGCTCTATTTTCCTTTTCCAATTACTAAATTGATCGTCTGTGGCCAGGACGTTGTTTTTTTGTAGCATGGATCCCAATTTGGTGAATATGCTCTCCTCGTAACTGTTCCCATCAAAGTAGTTATATTCAATTTGTAAAGCTCTGAACCACTCTTCACTAACAATCAGCTCTTTCACAATTCTGACACAGTTACTAACCTCTTCAATATCTGGTGATTCGACTAGGGACATCATCTTTGTGACTATCAAATGATCGATCCTGGGGTCCTTACGTCGCCTCTCATTATATATCACAAAGACAGTGTTTAAGACTAATCCACACACCAATTGCCAGGGGCAAAGCAGGTAGTTTGATTTCAATTCAAACAAGTCTAGTATGTCATAAGCAGATCTGGCAGGTATTTCAAATTCATTGCACATACTAATGATCTCAGATGGAGAGATTTTACAAAACTTCCTCAAGAGTAAATTCCTCTCCTTCTTTCTGGGGCTCATAGACGCAAGCCGAGGCTTTTTTACCGGTTTATCATCCATACCGCTTGATTCCTCCGAGTTTATATCTTCAGAAAATGGTGTGGCACTGGGACTTCGTGTGTCAACTACAAGTTCCGTGGTATTCGATATTTCGGTGTTCGAGAAAGTCGTAGTACCATCTTCGTCATCTTCTTCAAATGCTAGCTTCCTTCTAATCTTAGTAGGTGTCTGTGACGCTGATTTCGTAGGCTCCCTTGAAGAGTCCAATGTCTCGATATATTTCAGTTTGGCAGGTGTATTAAATAACTCCTTCCTGAGGTCCTTCGGGTCCATACCATTAAAGTCGTCTGCTTTCCTCTTCAGGGGACTAGTACGTTTCGAACTCGGCGTCCACGTCAAATTCTTCACTGGGGTCATCTGGAAAATGTGTTGTTTAAACAGTTGCAACAGAACCTTGGCTTTCTTCGGTGCTAACGGGATCTTATCCATGGAATAACTCAAATCGTTCAAGTGTTTCTCTGCCAGCTTCTCACATGAGAGGTAGGCACACAAATGGTACCGTGCAACTTCTTCATCTGGCTTTAATACAATCTTATTCAATGAACTTTGATAGATGGTCTTGGCTGCGGCTGACAATTTTTTATGGTAACCTATGGACCAGTCTATACTTTCTTTACGGGATTGGCCAAGCACGTCTAATATGCTGCTATGGATCGGTTGCAAAGACATGGCAGGAACAAAGCACGCCCGGTTTTACTGTTTTTCCTTTGCACTTGTCAACTGGTAACCTCAATTCTTGCCGAAATCAACCGAAACAAAAAATGTTAAACAACGGCAACCAACTAATATGCGTTTGGTGAGCTCAATGACAAGCCTGGATGGTGGTCTAGCTCTTGCTGGCACGCGCTAGCACAGTAGTATCATCAGTAACGGACTTGGTACTATAAATATTAAATCAAATTATTATAAAGAGCGATTTTCACTGATGAGTACACAGTGAGCAACCCACTTGTCCTTTAGGTTGGGTGCCAGTGTCTTCTCATCTATTATAAGGTGGCTAATCGTACTTGCCACAGACTGCTTCGGAAGCAATAGCAAGATACTGCCTTCTTGAGTGTGTTGGTGTAGTGATATTATACAAATAGCCATGTCAGGCTACTACAATCGAACGCGTCCCTCCAAAACACCTTATCAGTATAAGAACTCGCATTCGTCTAATTATCACAACCAGAATGGAGAGTACGACTATGGGTACAGCTCTCGCGCTTACCGATACAATGGTGATAGACGAGATCATCAATATGCAAACAGCTATCACAACTCCAATTATTCTGCCGATTCTTCCACGAATTATGAACCTCGTTTAGCTAGTCGAGCCCCAACACATAGGCCTCTTCCGCAAGGGCCTGCTGCTTTAGTCAACCCTGCGAATCCAGAGCCAGTCTATCGTTACCGGGATGAATTTTTCACTTCAAAATACCATTACTATGATTTGAAATCTAAAAAGTTACTACATTTGGCAGAGATGTCCAATTGGAACCATAAACGAGAGTACCCAACGGATGGTTTCATTACCTCCGTGGATAACACGACCAAGAAAATTAAATTGCTTGAAAGGACTCCTCGCGAACCAAGTACAGACCCAAGAGACAATAATTATAGTAACATTTTGAAGGAGCGGCGTAAAGTGAAGCATGAGCTCCGTGTATTACCTAGGATCACTTACGATCAATATTCTATTGGTTTACCACCTCCAACGGACGTTGTGATATATCCAACGGCGGAAAACGATGCCAGAAACCTAACCAATGTGCAGGATGTATCAGTGAAGAATTATTTCAAAAAGTTTGGTGAGATATCAGATTTCAAATCGTTTACTGATCCTAGAAATGCTTTACCCTTGCATCTGTATCTAGTGAAATACACTAGCTCCTCGGGTAAAATAAATGACTCAGCGAAAGCCGCGTATAATGCATATAAGAGACACAATAGCTCGACAACTAAAAATTGCTCCATTATGGGGGCAAGCTTCAAAGTGGAATTGAATAAAGATGATCGTATCGATAAGGTGAAAAACCAGTTACTGGAGAAGAATTCGATTCTCTTAAAAAAATTAGAGCTTAAAAATGAACCATCTAAGAAGCCTAGCAAGACTGAACCATCTCATGAGCAACTCATAGACATTCCAGAACAGAAATTACCTTATGAATTTGAAAAACTTGTCAATAATAGGCCTGTCTTATTCATTTCGAATATTTTTAAAATCAAATATGGAATCAGGACTGAAGATTTTAGGTACAAGTTGAGGAACTATAGGTACACCAGGTTTCTGGATCACAGCACGGGGATTTATATAATCTTTAATGACATTAACGAGGCGAAGAGGTGTCTAGAACAAGAATCTGGAAAGGCAACATTGAATCCTCACAAGTCCCAACACCAGCGGTTACCAGTGAAAATTGTCTTACAATTAATTAGCCCCCAGAAGAGTTCCATCGGGTATACAAAGAGAACCTCCAGGTTTGATAATATAGACTCCGAAAACTTAAAGGTTAGCAATGGACCAACGGTCTATAGAACCAAACATGACTTGTTGGAAGCAACAGTCTCACTGATATTAGAAGATTTACAGAAAGCTGTTCATACGGACTTGAGGAAAAAACTAATTGGACCTGTCGTTTTTGATACACTCAACCCTACTAATTTCCCAGACATTGTGGAAAAGAGAAAGAAAGAAAAAGAGGTTAAAAAGGAATCACAAATTGTTACTACAATAACAACTGCTATTACCGATGAAGAACCCCATGACGGAGGTTCAACGAAACCTGTCGATAAAGACTTTGATATTTTCAACTTTTATGGAGGTTATATGAACACAAGGCGCAAGCCATTGAAGAGGTTGAAGAGACATAGTGATAAATTTGCCTATTTAAAATCAGAGCAATTAGATCGTAAAGCTACTGTTTCCGACACAGATGATTATGATGTAACATCTAAAGAGGGAACACCTAATGCTATAGGTCTGAAACTGTTGGCAGATTCAGAAACGCCAGATGATATAACTTCCGATATTGTAAGTTCCGAGGATAATTTGGAAGATGATGAACATACTTATAAGAAAGCTAAAGTTGAATCCCAACCTACTACCCCTGAAAGCTTTACAGATCAGAAAGACAGCTATAGAGTCGATGAAGAATCGACTGTCGCTGATGTCGATAAACATCAACCAACAAAGACTCCATTTCCGACACCGATTTGTCCGGATATTACTGATTTGAAGGGAACATTGAGTATAACAGATGTACAGACTTCTATTGCTGATGATGAGGATATGGCTCTATTACAAGATCTCCTTGAAGTCAACGGTGACCAGGATGAAGAGATGATAGACTCAGAACTTCGTAAACGTAATGAATACATCTTCAAATACTTATTGTGGAAATCTCTGAAGAATGATCGTGAATTGGATAAGTGCCAAGAATCCCAAATACATTGTAATGAAGGTATCGCTTTTGATGATCGTCTCAAGTGGCCTAAAGATACTTCATTCAAAGCTAATGGGTTTTCTAAAGTCCCAGATATGCTCAAGAAATGCTATCTACCACACCGCCGCAGAATTCACCAACCACTCAACACAGTCAATCATCATACACAAAGCAGGTTTGAAGACTTAAAAGAGAGTACACCTCATTTGCCCAGGGAAGAATCTGCGGACACAACAAATGACTCATTAGGACCTGATTTATTGTCCTCAAGAAACAACAGAGCATTAAACAGAAGATTCCAGCAAGATATCGATGCGCAGAAAGCTGCAATTGGTTCGGAATCTGAACTTTTATCATTAAACCAACTGAACAAGAGAAAGAAGCCCGTTACATTTGCCAGATCTGCTATCCATAACTGGGGTCTCTACGCGTTGGAGCCCATTGCAGCCAAGGAGATGATTATCGAATACGTTGGTGAAAGGATTAGACAGCCTGTTGCTGAGATGAGAGAGATACGTTATTTAAAGAGTGGCATAGGCTCCAGTTATCTATTTAGAGTAGATGAAAACAGTGTCATAGACGCTACGAAACGAGGTGGGATTGCTCGGTTTATCAACCATTGTTGCGATCCTAGTTGCACGGCGAAGATTATAAAAGTTGGGGGAATGAGAAGGATTGTCATATATGCATTAAGAGACATTGCCAAGAACGAGGAATTAACATATGATTATAAATTTGAAAGAGAGCAAGATGCGGAGGAGAGACTACCTTGTCTATGTGGCGCTGTTAATTGTAAAGGATTTTTGAACTGATCAAATCATATTGCAATTGCTTTGAGCTAGCCGGTTTGAACCAAACTATACCACTTCACATCCTGGGACTCTCAAAGTAGGTTGCAAAACATTCTACTTTCTTTCGAACTTACAGTCGATCATACCAACATTTTGTGAAGGTATATATGTATCTCAATTAATTATTATTCATAAGTATTATATTTTTAAGTAGGCAGTTATAAATCATGATGGAAATGTACTTATATTCGAACTTGCTATTGAAAAGATATTAGACGCATTTGTTGTGAACTCAACAACATCTGAAGCTTGATACTATATCCTGAAAGCAGAGCATCTGACTGTTGCGTTACGTTACAAAGGGGCTAGTTGTTGATAGGCAACGATCTCTTTACAATGCTTCGATGCATCTCACATCGAACAAATAAATTGAGTTTTGTTAGAGCAATTGTACAAAGCAGAACCCACAGTGGTACTACTGAAGTTACGAAGATAAAGTTTGACTTCAATGAACTATTGGAGGCCGACAAACAACTCCAACTAGCTAAAAGTAAGGAAAAGATAGAAACTAAACTGGTGCATCAAAACGAAGCTGTAGATGAATCATTGGACAAGCTAAATGCCACTCGCAAGATTGATTTACCACCTTCACTGAAAGAAGTGAAGAAGTTCATGCGGCAATATAAAGACCATGTTGTGTTAACTCAAATAGGTTCTTTTTATGAACTTTACTTTGAACAAGCTGTGGACTATGCACCAAAATTGAATATTTCATTAACGAGTAAAAATTATGCTTTTGGTAGGGTACCGATGGCAGGATTCCCTGTGGCTCAATTGAATAGACACTTGAAATTATTAGTCAATCATTACGGTTACAGTGTTGCTATTGTCGATCAGTTTTCTGAAGAAGACATTGCAAACAATGGCACTCCTAAGTTTAGAAGGAGAGTCACACGGATTGTTACACCTGGTACTTTTGTTGACGAAGCATTTGAGAATTTCAAAGAGAACAACTATCTATTAAATATAGAGTTTCCAGAAATTTGTTTTACGAGGCCAGCAGATCCCGATTCAAAGATTGGGCTTTGTTGGTGTGATTTATCAACAGGTGAAATTTTCGTAGAGCAACTGCTATTAAAGGAAGTAGCCTCTGCAATTACTAGAATCTCTCCAAAAGAAATTATATTAAACCAAAATGTTTTACAATACCAAATTGAAAATGGTCATTGGTATCCAGAATTAGTTGAATTGAAAAAATACTTCCTCAAATACCAAGATTTCAAGACTAAGCATGACAAGCTAGACTCATTTTATTTTTTATTTAGCTCCCATAGAGAAGATCTCGTCAAGAAGCGTCTTACTATTCTGATCAACTCTTTAACTCAGAAGGAAAGTGCTTCTCTGAGAAACATTTTACAATATGTGAGCGACAACCTCCCAGATTATTCTGCTAATTTTGAAATACCGTTAAGACAGAGTGGCTCGAATATAATGCAAATAGACCCCAGGACAAATGTTGCTTTAGAATTGAATAACACTATTTTAACTAATAGCAAAAAGGGATCATTACTATCATGCATCAGAAGAACAGTGACGCCTGTGGGAGCAAGACTATTATCACAGTGGTTATCCGCCCCATCTTTGAACATATCTGAAATATCACAAAGACAATCATTAGTCCAATTGTTCAAGGATAATAAATCAGAGACTCAAGCTCTAATACAACATTTGAAAAAAATCCACGATCTTTCAAGGATAATCCAAAAGTTCATTTTCAAGAGAGGAAATTCCTTGGAACTTATTCAGTTGGCACATTCTATAGCATCTCTGGAGAATATAGCAAAAAGTCTAGAAAACTTTAAAAAATGTTCAGATGATGCAGGAATACGAGACATTATATCTGGACTTCTTGATAAATTACAATTTGATAACCAATTAGTTGGAGATGTACTAAAGTCTCTAAATGAGGGTGAAATTACGAAACTAGAAAATGATAAGTTGGAAAAGGAAATGATTGAAGAGTCCGATTATATTTACAAGAAACGTCCTAATTCTTCAAACAGTTTCCAAACAAGCTATAATTCTATTGTAAACCCCTCATATCATACCAATTTACAACAGTTGCATGATACTTTTGACTGTTTTTTGGAGCGCCAAATAACGTTAACAATGGAGTTAGAGACTCTTTTTGTTAATGACTATGGAGTACGCAAGGTTCAATTAAAACAACGGCAAAGTGGAGATTATGCTATCCAAATATCTGCCAGTGCTGAACCATTGAAAAAATTATCCTCGTCATTGAACGATTTATCCTTTGAGTGCTCCTCATTCTCTCTACTAGGTCGATCCAATCAAACCATGTGGTTATCACATCCTTCGTGGACAAATTTAGCATTTCAATTAGAAGGTTCCCTTTCCAAAATTAAAAAACAGGAAACATCGATCATAAACTCGTACATCAACGCATTTGTGGAACAGAGCAATGAAATCAGAGAAATAAATGGTGTTATTGGTTACATTGATATTCTGACCTCATTTGCCGTATTGGCAGAAGAAAAAAATTTAACACGCCCCATAGTGGATCAAAGTCTAGAGTTTCACATCGAAGGAGGCCGTCATATGATGGTAGAAGAGAGTCTGTCACTAAAAAATTCAGAGAACTTTGTTTCTAATGACACCAAGATCGGGGAAGGACAGCTTTGGATAGTGAGTGGACCAAATATGGGAGGTAAATCCACCTTTCTACGACAGAACGCTATTATTGCCATTCTAGCACAGATAGGTAGTTTTGTGCCCGCAAACAAGTGTCATATTGGATTAGTGGATAAGATTTTCAGTCGGATTGGTTCAGCGGATGATCTTTACAACGAAATGAGCACATTTATGGTAGAGATGGTGGAGACATCGTTCATTCTAAAGGCGGCCACTGAGAGATCGCTATCTATATTGGATGAAATTGGTAGAGGCACCAGCGGGAAAGAAGGAATCTGTATTGCGTATGCTACGTTAAAACATCTGTTAGAAAGAAACAAATGTAGAACACTCTTTGCCACTCATTTTGGCGAAGAATTGCACGCAGTCATGGGCAAAGGCCAGGACTACCAAAAGATGCTAAGCAAACTAGCATTTTATCAAACCAGCGTTGTAGAGGATACAAAGACTGGGTTCTTCTATAATTACAAGTTGAAACCTGGGATTTGCACCAAATCAGACGCTTTAAAAGTCGCAAAACTTGCAGGGTTCCCTGAATATGCCATGGAGATAGCAGCAAAGGTTGATGCTATGCAAGACGCAGCTTGAATGAGCAAGAACGGGCCTTCTGCTTACTTGCGATGGGCACCAACTCGATCCAAATCATGAGCAACGAATATTACTCTGCTTAATACCAAGTCCGTTTAGTAAGCATCTTACTGAGAGTCATCGGCCCATCAGTCCTATATAGAGGGGCCCATTGGTACCGTCAGAGGGCAGAAACTGGAACTGGAACTGAAGGACAAGCTATAATGTCTGATTATTTGAACGAAAACCCTACGGTCTTGGAGGAAGAATACCTGCCTACTAGGAAATCATTGGACGACGAGAACTTATACTATGATTCAGTGAGTTCCAAGAAACTTATAGAGAGAAAGAAACTTTTCAATAAGATCCACCATGCTAAGAATTCACAAGGTTTGAAGAACCTCGATCTATTAGATAAAATGCTATCGCTGAGCTCGGTTCCTGATTTGGTACACGGATCCGGAAGCGATGATGACGAGGACCGAAGCAGTAACGACTCAGTTGTGGACACCAATAGCGACCCAGTAGATGCGCAGGAGATTTATGACTTGACTGCCCATATCTTAGACCCAGAACACCCTTTAAGTCTTGGGCAACTGTCTATCGTCAATTTAGATGATATCGAAGTCATAGACGATGGTAACCTTGATTCCATGGCTGAGGTCACCATCCGCATAACCCCCACTATTAGTCATTGCTCCCTGGCCACTTTGATAGGGCTAGGTATAAGAGTCAGGTTAGAACGATCTTTACCACCCAGGTTCAGGATATCAATCTTATTAAAAGAAGGTAGTCATAGCAGTGAGAACCAAGTTAATAAGCAACTGAACGACAAAGAACGTGTCGCGGCCGCGTGCGAAAATGACCAACTCTTGGGAGTCGTGTCTAAGATGCTAGCATCATGTAAGTAAACGGGTTTTCGAAAGGAGAGTACTCTCAATTACGGCTGTCTTCCAAGATGGGTTATAGATTTTTTTTTTTTTTTATAGAAGATCCATGCCACACGTTATAACCGGCAAGAGCAGATCGAGTTAAGGTATAATCAGTTGTATATAAGTGGGTGCACACGGCATGAAAATGAAGTTACGCTCAATTCCGTTTTATATTCGTGCTCTGTACCGGAAAGGTGAAATTTTTCTATTTAGCGTTGATGTTATTGAAAATATTTTGCATCTCATCGCTTGTTTCCATTTCTACAAAATGACACTTTTATGTAGTAAGCATTGGACTGTTCCCTTCCTGGATTAGCAATTGTAACCGGTGTTTGACGTGGGATAGAGATGGGCTATTATGTACCCAATGAGTCAATCGAGAATCTAAGGCATTACAAGTACCAAAGTGAAGATCGTTCGTTACTTTCTAAATATGTCTTGAAACCGTTTTGGAACCAATTCGTGACCATTTTCCCCAAGACAATGGCACCAAATCTCGTTACATTGACTGGGTTTGGTTTCATGATGCTAAGTTTAGTGGTGACACTGTGTTATGATCCGAATTTGAACAGTGAATGTCCTCGTTGGGTTTATTTTCTTCATGCATTCAATATTTTCATGTATCAAACGTTCGATGGGTGTGATGGGATCCATGCTAGACGCACCGGCCAGTCAAGCCCGTTGGGGGAGTTGTTTGACCACAGCATAGACTCGTTCAATACCACACTATCTGTTTTTCTCTTTGTTTCCACCTTGACCAGAGGTTACTCTCTGTTTCTGATCTATTGCCAGTTTGCTTTGCTTTGCAATTTCTATTTGAGCACTTGGGAAGAATATCACACACACATATTATTTTTGGGTGAGTTTTCCGGCCCAGTGGAAGGTATTATTTTGATTGTCCTGTTATACATTTTGACTGGTATCATGGGTCCCGATCTGTTGTGGCATACAAAATTGTTTGAATATCGGTTAAACGAACTGGAAACAGTGCAAATCGACTCAGGGATGTTCTGTTTAACCTTGTTGTCCTTGGGACTATTACTAAATATCGCCAGCGCCAGGTTTAACGTGGTACAATACTATGAAAAGCAAGATAGAATCATCCTCAACTCAAGGAGCAATATCAAGAACGCTACTTACAGACTAATGCCATTTGTTGTTTACTATGCCACTGTCTTCTTCTTGGTGATCCAAGTCCCCGAGTTCATTTCATTCCCATTAGTTATATCGATTGGGTTCACCATGTCATTTGTCGTCGGCAGAATTATTGTTGCACACTTAACTAAACAAAAGTTTCCTCTCTGGAACTTGCCCATGGCCCTTCCACTATGCCAATGGGCACTGTACAGAGCACTAAGTGTATGGTACGAGAACCCGCACGAACTAGTGACCATGATCAATTGGCTTTCTTGTGGTATCGCAATTGCCATCCACGGGTCGTTTATCAATGAGATCATTTATGAGTTCACCACATTCTTAGATGTCTACGCATTGACCATCAAGCACCCAAAGCATGTGTAAACTTCGAATGGTATTAGCGGCCACTGGCCCACTGCCATTGCGTTACAAAGCTGTGGCCGGCGGGGAAGCGTCAGAATGGCCCAAAGCGTCTAAAAAAACGACACAAAATAAATTATTGTAATGTGGGCGCGAATAATAAAACACTTACCACCACAAACACACTACAATACGAAGCAACTATAGTAACTATAGGTCAGGCTATTGTACATATAAGAACGACAAACGTCAATTGAGCCATTACAAAAAATATTTTGTGTCTTTGGAGTTCGTTCGTTGAGTTTTTAAATAATTTCGTTCTTGTGTTAAAGTGCGTGCATTTGTATTATTGTGCTCGTTGCTGGCGTTCATATAATATTGTGGTCTTTTGTCGGTGCCCTATCTGTTGTTATATAGGTAAAGAGGTTTGTCCCGGAATTAGTTGTTGGTCTCATTATGGAATTAGCGAAAAATTACCAATTGCCCAGTAGCATCCCGTTGACCGAGGATGATATAAGCGTCTCCGACTTAGCTGCTGACTCCATTATCTTGACCAAAATAAATGAGGATGGCACCACGTCGAACTATTTCGATAAAAGGAAGTTGAAGATTGCTCCTCGGTCTACTCTACAATTTAAAGTGGGGCCGCATTTTGAAACAGTCGGTGAGTACTACGGTGTTGTGGACAGCGTTAGTGGTGAACAGCTTAAGATGAACATTGTGCCTAGGATCGATAGAGGGTTTGATCATATTGATGACGAATGGGTTGGCTATAAAAGAAATTATTTCACCTTGGTGTCATCCTTTAGGACACCTGACTGTGATTTGAATAAATTCTTGAACTCGTCATACAGTGTTAAACTTGATTCGCTCGGGACGGAGTCTAGCTTTCTAGAGATTGATTATTTTGCCATTAAGATAAGGGCTAGAAGCGATGATGAAAGCACAGAGATAAATTTAATTCAACACACAGCAAAGAGAGATAAGGGACCACAATTTGCACCTGCGGTATGCCCATTGATTCCCTCTGATTTACCGAAGCATCAACTAATTCGAGAAGCTTCAAACGTAAGAAATACTTCCAAGATGAAAAAATACGATTCGATTTTTTTCTATCATAGAGATCCCAGTTCAACGAAGGGTAAAGAGAATGGTGGCTCAATTGTTCATTCATATCCTCAAGATTGCATTCAAAAAGTGGCCAGGTATGAAAGAGTTCAATTTGCTTCTTCGATTAGCGTTAAAAAACCCACTCAACAAAATAAACACTTTAGGTTGTATGTGGTTCTTGGAGCGGTTATTAAGAATACTGGCAACCCCAATAATAATCCTAAACTGGCTAATATACCCAAGAACCACTTGGAAGAAATTAGATTGAAGGACGGTTCTAAGGGGAGCCTTGTCTATCTGCAAGAGATGCGAACTCCACCACTGATCATCAGAGGAAGATCACCATCAAATTATGCATCGTCTCAAAGGGTTTCTTCAAGGAAAAACACTTCGTATGATGACAATTTTATCAAAACTAGCTCACCTATTTATAAATGTCCCAATGATGAAAATTATGATAAAGTCGATCTTGTAGCGAGGGAAGCGAGGTTGAATTTGGATTATAAAAACTCACGACATGTGTTAAGACCTTCTAAGAGGAAATCTAAAGTGGTCAAATTACCACTCACCCATAACATCAATGGCAAGTCCCAGATTCTACCTACAATGAAACGTATGGCGACCCAGAAAGTGGAAACTTTAGATTATATTGAGCAAATGTTATTCAACCAGCTAACTACAGATAATATGCGCGCAAGGGAGTCCACAAGTAAACTGTTTTTAAATGGCAATCGTCATTTGCAACCGTTTAATGGGCTGGATAGGAGACAAGCCGAACACAATAAAAATCAACCGTCGATAAATTTGAAGGACATCGAATTGAACCCTGCCTGTGTAATTAACACGGAAAATGTATACGTTGTTGGATCCTTGGCACTAACCCCAGAGGATGAGTTACTGAAAAATGACTACCATTGTAATTACAATTACAATTACAATTACAACTATCATTATAACGCCGACATGAAACCAACAGTGATCTCCAGATGCTCTGATATTTCCAACGAGGATATTTCCAATTTGAATTTGTCATTATCAATTTTACAAAATTCATCCAATTCTTACTATCAATTTGACCACACGGCAAATATAGTCGAAAACTCAAACCCTACAGTTCCAAGAACGTTTTCAAGGGCCGTAGAAGATTTTACTCTTTCTACCCCCTTCTCAAAAGATGGTAAACTAGCAAATCAAAAAGATTTTTGGAAAAGTACAATGGAAACTTTACCATCAGAGCTAATTAGTGCAGGTCAAATTTTTGAGGACGAATTCAATATTCATTAACCACTATGACTAGACATGAGCCAGATAAGGATATATCCAACATACACACATATATATATATATAAATAGCCTAGCAAAAAATTCCTTAGTCGTATCCAGTAGATTTATTTAATTGTTATAAAGCGATGACTTAAAGCGTCGGTTAGCGATAATATAACTACTGCTGTGTATTGAGCTCACACCTTTGAGACACTGCACGACGCAAGCAAGCAGCAACAGATACAATCCTATGAGCAGTCCGCTACAATGAGTGAAGAGAAGAAGACCGAGTTGAAGTTTGTCCCTGAAGGCGGTAGTGACTTGAAGAGCCAAACCGACCGTGCGCTAAAAGAACAAACCGATTTTGAGGAAGCGCAAGACAGAAAACACAGGAAATCGTTAAGAGATCAACTCAGGGCCAATGCTATCTCCAAGAAGAAACAATTCAAGAGCATGGTAAGAGACAAAGAAAGTTTTAACAAACTCAGTAGAGAGGAATTAGAATATTTCCACGAGTCCAAGAAACTGCAACTAGACAAGACGAAGCGCGAAGAAGAGCTTTTGAACGAGCAAGTCTCTTATTATGATCACATCAAGCTTCGAACGACAAAGCATGAACCGACTGAGAAGGCCTTAGAAGAACCAATGAAACACAGCAAGTCCATAGAAGAAACGGTGAAACACCACAAGCTTTTGGATGGGGTAATAGTAAAATCTAATAAAAAGAAAAAGGTGAAGCTCACCATTAAGAGATGATGCGTTTCTCAGTGGAAAATAGCGTGAGGTCTCGGTTTTAAACGGACAGGGCTCACAGTATTAAGAATAAATTGGAATTCCACCCGATTTCACAGGCTATAGCACGGCATATGCAAGAATTAATTACTGGTACTGTACTCTACTAACAGAACCAAACTATCACACCCAGTGCAAGGCCTTGCTTGCGGGAGAGTGACCGGTCAACCTGTGGATGGGCCGGTCTATGGAAAAAGGTACACGTGATAACAAATCACGTGGTTAACGTCACGTGGGACCGGAAGTGGCACCAGTCACGTGTTGGCCACGTTTCTTCACTCCGCGGAATTCGTGGAAACATTTCGTTGCCTACAAACGCAACGATAAAGAAGTTTCATACTTATTACTGGCCTTGTTTTTGTAGCAATTGCGTCTTTCAAAGAGGTTCACAGCGATTAGGAAAATGGCAAGAAGGTCTAAGAGTAAGCTAGCTACCAAGAGAATTGCTTTAGGGCAAAAAATTGGCGCACCCCAGACGACCGCCTCCAATGTGTCCACTACCGTGAAATTGAAATACCACGATGGTAAATTGGTCAGTGCAGACGACGTTGGTATCTTGCTACGTGCTGCTGCCACTAGAGTCGAGAGACGGAAGATTGCAGATAAATTAGCCAAAAGAATTACGCCACTGAATGCGGCAGCAGTGAAGAATGCCAGCAAACCGAAGAAATCCAAAAAAACTGTCGTGCCGGCTAGTTTTGTGTCTTCTGCGAAGAGCAAACAGGCTCCTATTCGCGAGAGAGTAGCTGTAAGCGCTAAAAAGCCTGCTAAGAAATCATTGAAGGCTAAGGACCATTTCTTGCAAGTACGCAATTTAGATTTGAAAATCAACCCTAACATCATAAGAACTACCATCCAACAGTTTGACAATTGCGCTGTGGCTGATATCAAATTGAAATATTTGCCCTCAGGTTCCTGCACTGCCAGCATTTGGTTAAGAAATCCATCGATGAAACAATACGAAATGTTAAAAGAGGTATTTCATGACAAGATGGTCGATAGCAGACGTATCAAAGCAGTAGTGAGTAACGAAGCCGCAGCTGCATCTGTACGTTAGAGAAAAAAACACGTTCTCGAGTGCAAACAATAATTGTAAATCATAATAATCATGTATACTTCGTCTATATATGGCAATACCAGATCATATCTCGTCGATATCTATTTCAAATGCAGAGAATTGGGACCCCGTGGTGACAAATTTTGGTTTCACAAACCCACCGTAACCTTTATGAACAGGTCCGAAGTACCGTTGGCCCTTGATACTACCATCATTCTTACCAACTGGCTCATCGAACTCTACACCACACCAAATATCTACCGGGTTGATTTCAGGAACAGTACCAATATATCTCAACCACCCACGCCTTTCTAATTGTTGCGGGGTATTAACAACACAGCGCTCGTTGACTTGTAATTCCTCGGATTTGGATATTTGATCTTGTCTATCCATTTGTAATTGTTCTTCCAATTCAGGGTTAAACTTACCGTAACGGTTCTGCCTTTTCCATGCAAGAACAGAATCTTGTCTCGATTCATACACTTCCTCGGGTAAAGTAAATGTGAAGTCTTGTCTGGCATCTTGGAACGATTGTTTCAATTGGTTCACCACAGACTGGTCATTCCTGTCATTAACCACAATTTCTAACACTTGAAAAGCGGCATCATTGAACACTCTTCGGTCCTTATATTCAGCAACAGCCATGGTCCTTGTTTCTCCTGAGCTAGAAACTAGGTTCAGGATCATGTCTTCCGGTTCAATACCAGTTATAGGGTATAGTTTATCGGCCATACCCTCGAATGTGACATCCGCAGCAAAATCCCTCGTAGAGTGACTGAATTCAGATGATATTTTCACAGTGGGCATGCTGTCTTGTGGTGGTCCTTACTTATAACTGTAGTGACACTTTTATACGTTTGGATTGGCGTCCTGTAAGCAGCATCTACCTAGTCGATGAGCTTCTAGTAGTATAATAAGTCGCTAATTGGAAAGTGAAAAATTATTGAATATCCTAATGAACAATAAACAACTAGGCTCAAGTGATAAGAACCCAGCGTAAAGGCAAGTGGTATAGAGATGAATTCAATGGTATGTGAGTTTGCTACTGAGGCAATAAACGTTTTCTCTTTCATTATTTACTAACGTCTGTTTAATTAGAAGGGCAACACAAACGGTTCTCAAGAGACACAGCCGAAGAAGAAATTCGAGAGTCCCAAGAGAGAGGCCATTCTCGATCTTGCGAAGTACAAGGACTCGCAAGTGCGTGTGAAGCTTATGGGCGACAAAATGGTTATTGGTGTTTTGAAAGGTTATGATCAGTTAATGAATTTAGTGCTTGACGATACTGTTGAATACATGAAAAGCTCTACCGATGAAGGTAAGAAAGATATCACAAGAAAGCTAGGGTTCACGGTCATTAGAGGTAATATACTACTTTCAATAAGCCCTGTTGACGGTTCAGAAACTATTCACTTATCAAACTAGTCCCATTAATATATACAACTATGTATAACTTGTATGGTTTAATGCCAATTATCGTACTCTGAGGTCAGGATTTGGAGTACATATACTCTCAACTAGTTCTACCCAATTCATGGAACGGCTCTGGCTCCCTCGATGTTCGGTATCATTTTTTCTCAGAGTGAAAAATTTTGGTCTTACGACAAAAAATCGATGACATCCCATAATAATCGATGAATGTATATCAAGATTCATTTA
Organism: Sungouiozyma intestinalis; assembly: GCA_003708845.3. NCBI lineage: Eukaryota > Fungi > Ascomycota > Saccharomycetes > Saccharomycetales > Saccharomycetaceae > Sungouiozyma > Sungouiozyma intestinalis. Next base: position 51,493 of record PPOJ03000040.1, on the reverse strand, counting down.
CTTTCCGTTACACAGTGTATGTGTGTGTTATTCATCACAGGCTGCTGTCCAATAGTTCTGTAAAAACCCAATTGCTACATTAACGTCCATATACGATGTCTTCTGAACCATTCAAGAACGTTCACCTGTTGCCACAAACCAACCAGTTGCTTGGTTTGTACACGATCATTAGAGATAAGAATACTGCAAGGCCAGACTTTATCTTTTACTCTGATAGAATCATCCGTCTGCTTGTCGAGGAAGGGTTAAACCACTTGCCTGTCACGGAAAAGACCGTGGACACTCATACCAATGTGTCCTACGACGGTGTTGCATTCAAAGGTAAGATTTGCGGTGTATCCATTGTTAGAGCTGGTGAGTCTATGGAACAAGGGTTGAGAGACTGCTGTAGATCCGTAAGAATCGGTAAAATCTTGATCCAAAGAGATGAAGAGACAGCTATGCCCAAATTGTTTTACGAAAAACTACCTGAAGATATCAGTGAACGTTACACTTTACTGTTGGATCCAATGTTGGCATCTGGTGGGTCTGCCAAGATGGCTACTGAGGTTTTAATTAAAAGAGGTGTCAAACAGGAAAGAATCCTCTTTTTGAATTTAATCTGTTGCAAAGAGGGAATTGACAATTACCATAAAGATTTCCCTGATGTTAAGATCATTACCGGTTGCATCGACCAAGGTTTGAATGAGCAAAAATACTTGGTACCAGGACTTGGTGATTTCGGTGATAGATATTACTGTGTTTGAAGATGTCAGTTTCAGATTCGAAACAAGCGGAAATAAATAGCCTATAATATGTACTATCACAATAATACTGACTGAGATTGCTCAGCGGTAATTATCTACACAAACATGCTTCAGATTCCTTTTTTTGTTTTGTTTTGAGGTAAACTGAGCTAACGTCAGGGCATATTAACTAATCGAGAGAACAGATTAATCATAAATCATTACTTAATAATAACAAACCCCATGTAAATAACCAGTTTAGGATAATAACACATTAATGAGGTATACTATTTAAATTCAAAACCACTTAGACTTTGTAGAATAATTGCCCGTTTGTGTTAATTGGTATTGCCTGCAAAACATGTAAATTACCGGATTAGGAACATTACATGATTTTGAGGCTATACTGATTTCAATCCAACCAGCAAGCGAAGAAAATGAAACCCAAGCTCACAAAAATGTTATAGATACGACTATTAGCAAGGTGAAAGCGTTTCAGAGCTACAATTTGAGGTAGTTCACTCAAAATTGAGATTAGTTCTTAAAATCATATAAAAAGGACAATGGTATTCAACTTTTGAAACCAATCATCCTTCTCTATCTATCTTATCTTATAACTTATATAAAAACCATCAAACAAACAACCAAAGTTTATCCAATCACCAATCATCCAAATATTAAAAATGCAACCAACTACTCAAGCCGCCCCAAAGAGAGACTCCGCTGAAAAGAAGGACAACTACATTGTTAGAGGTCTTTTCTGGGATCCAGCCTGTGTGATTGCTTAAAGATTGGCAATGACACCTAGTTTCTTTTTGGCAGTTAACGGTCAATAAATAACTGAACAACTCATTATATTCCTATTAATACAGCTAACAACTGTTTTTTGTTCTTTTCCTCACCATGTATACTGTGAGTATATACATTATGTACTTTTAAAGCTTTAATTTTACTTTGAAAACAACTGGTCCTATTATAGTAACCTTTAATGATCATGTCATTTGGCATTATTATGTTTTTTTGTTTTTGTTTTGGAGGTTGTAAGGTACCTCTACCATTCATTAAAAAATTCACATTATTAATTAAGTTAAAAGAAACAAGTAGCAACAGCGTACTATATGCTTCTGTTGTAGACCATTAGTTCATCTCAATTGTCTAATAGAACAAAGAGCCTGTTTGATATATTTTTTTTCATCTTCCCTGCTTTGGAATTTGATGTCGCTATATTTAAAGTTGCCAGTCCCTTCCTTTTGCAAAGTTTCGAGACTGATATTCGCAGAGGCGGCGCTAAGCAAAGATACATTACTCATTATGCTTGAAGAAGAACTATTCAAGTCTGATGGTACATTCTGTACAACAGTTTCTTCAGGATTGACGTCAATATTCAAGATCTTGCAAAAAGGTTTAAGAATCTTGGAAAATGGTATGACAATAACGGTATCCTGATCATTTCTCTGATTGGTTCTATGAGTCCCACTTCTACGAAGTGCGTTAGGATTTTCTTTCGATCTTCTTAGGCCCGGCGCGCTTAGAGAGGCTGTTGGCCTAGAAGCACGTGATGTTGTTGAACGTTGCCTGTGGGTAGAATGAGCAACAGCAGGGTTAACTGTCTTATAAGCTGGTGATTCACGCTCATCCAAATCAAGTGACACAGATATACCTTCACTTAACGCTATACTCCAGTGGATTAATTGAAGTGGTGTTGTAAACTTCAGTAAAAACTGACTATCTTCACAACGAAGTCGCAAATGTGTGTTTGATGACGACACATCACTGGCCAGGCCAAAGCGAGCGTACTGTAAGGAGAAGGATTTAAACAATTTGCCAACTTTTACTGGCTTATCTTGTTGATTAACGTGAGATGGCATTTTCTCACCCGTCCGAAGTAGGCCTGCTGTAAATTTCTTCAAATCTATTATGAGTTTACTGTCATCAATGTGATAGAGATTCAATTGGGTAGAGTTTAAGTGTAGTAGATAGTAATTCCAAGACTTTTCCTTGGGCACACCATTCGAGCCTCTTTCGAAGCGGATTTGAAATATACCTTTAGCGTCCACTGTTTCACTATACCCAGGAAGTGCCTCCAATGACTCTACTGGGACAGATCTTGGGCCTGAATGAGACAATGTATCCAGTGCTCGATCTTGTGCAACATTACGTTCGTTGAGGGAGTTGGATGACTTCGTAGAGTATAACGGTGGTTGTAGAAGGCAATATTGTTGCCTGTTGTTCGGGAAGCTGTCCATGTCCATGGATATCCTTCTTTTATTACTCAGAGTTTGAGTACTTTTTTGTTGCTACCGTTTGGAGCTTGCTAATAAAAGATATAGAGATTGGTCAAACAGTCCTCTTGGGAATATTTATATACAATTTGGTTCTTCTTGCCAATAGGAGGGTCCTCGAAGCGCGGCTACCATTAATAATATTCTCCTTGGGCCGGAATATCTATGCCTGCAAGCAGGCCAAGTGAGATGTTCCAAAACGCAGCTGAATACACCCTGTGCACGTCATAGCAAGTGCTGATCTCCGAGATGATTCGCCTTCACATATTTTCAGCGGAAAAACGACACGGATGTGCCAATGCTCCTAATGAAAACAGAAGAAGAGCGCAACCCAGCGACGATCACGTAAGGTTAGATCTTGCATGGTTTCCTAACTAGGCAGCGCGATACGCACTCCCGAGCCTCCAGTTGTTTTCTAACCGTAGGAGGGCATCTAGCCCTCTTTTCTTATTACGAATCACTATTTTTCAGCGGTGCCGGAGTTGATTCTCATGAAAATGTGAATCGTAACGACGGCGCGAGGAACAACGACTTGCCAGCAAATCCTTTTGTTACAAGGTCACTGTAGCTGTAACTTCAAAGGGGCAACTTCGAAGGTGATGAGCTTGCTATAGTTTCCTTCCAAAAAATAGCTCTTGTTTTCATGGTCTCATCCCACGCGTTTGTAATGTAATAAGGGGTGAGGGCATCTCTTTGAGCGAATTAACGCTGATGAAATCGACGGGTAAAAGTGTAACAGTGTTTGACGTCTCGATTGTTCCCTGTTTTATCTGGTTCTCGGTTTCGTCATCACGGTTAGTCATTAGATTTCAGGCTCAATCAAGAAGTCACAGAAGTATTTCAAAGCAGCGTAGGCTTCTTTACCCACAGGTTCGATGTATTTAGCTGGCATTAAAAACCCATGTTTACCAGTGTCTCTTAATTTTAATTGTAAAGCCCAGTGAGCTCTGTTGTGGTACATGTAGTCCAAAGCAGACCCTGCGCCGAGCTCGGGACTTAAGTCTGCACCTCTGTCCTTGCACGACGCAATGACCTGGTAGTTTTTCCCTGATTTTCTGCGAATCGATTTCGATAACCCGTACGATAATTCCAAGAGATTTTCTAAATCCCTTGGCAGCTCGTCGCAAGAGTAAGCGTATGGGTACAAGATTTCTTCAGAATATGAGTGTAAGTCTAAGAACCCGTAAATCTTATTGTCACGCTTCATCTTAGAAAGGTACGACTCCCATAGTTTGGCCTCTATGGCCTCAAACGGCTCTTCCCCCGAGTAGTTCTCGCTACAAGGGAACTCGTTGTTGTTTTCCCATTGGTACCCAAACGATCTGTCAATATCAATACCTTTGCAACTTGGCGTATAAGTCTGTTGTCTGTTTTTCCTCCATAACCGGTCCGTGGTCCATGAATAATCGTAACCGTCGGGATTGAACACGGGGACAAATATGAAATCTAAATAGTCCAGGTATTTGGTCTCTTTCTTGTGAACACCGTACCTGCTCATCAATTGGAACATGGTGTAGCAGGCAGTGGAGACACTGATCCATTCTCTGGAGTGGATCCCGCCGCTGATCACGATGGTCTTCCTCTTAGGGTTCATTGTGGCGTTGTTGGACGAAATATGGATTGCCTTCATGTCGTTGCCCTCGGCAGTTTGTCCCAAGACATCTACTGTGACTAAGTCAGGAAATGTGGCCTGCATGAGGTCAAACCACATGTAAAGAGTCTTCAAGTCTCTATAGTTGGTGAAAAAGAAATTATGGTTATCCTTCAAAGCGGACAAATCGGTGTCCTCTGGGGTTGTCTCTTTGATTAACAATCCGACATTGGGGATAATGACATCGTATTCTACTGAGTCCGTTAACCCGGTCAAATCGATAGATCTTGGCAATTGAACGTCAAAAAATTCGGAGTTGCGGGCCCAAATATCGTAATCGGTAGTTAACTTGCCGACAATAGACGCAATTGGCACGGTAAGGCCCTCTTTAAAGAACCGTAGCACTTGGTAATCCTCATAATCTACTGTTTCCACTTCTGCTGGAGCGTGGAAGGCAACTTCGTTGCCAAACACACCATAAAAGAACCAGCACAAATGTACTAAAAACAACAGCATAGTGATCCTATCACACACTCAGAAGCTACCAACAGTCAGATACTATCCTTGATAACAAAAAATGGATTGTGAGTACGAGAATCGAGCGATTCAACCACAAGCAGCAAAATAAACAACACCTAACACGACCAGGCACACTTACCACTCTATACCAGGCCACAAACTACTCTATTGCTTACTGTATAACAGGGAACAGTGGTCTCCAGTGGGTGGGTCCCTTGACCACAATTCGTTGAAATCCCAATAAATGACCGTTACCCGCTCGCAGCCTCGGAAAAGCCTCTGATTTTAAAGGATTCAGTGGGCTCCCAGCGTTGCAATGAACGGTGTTGAGTACTGTTTTAACGGCAGAGTAGCACAGGTTGTTAAAGCTATTGGTCTGTATCAATCACAGGTCGGTATTTTTGTGTGTGTGTGACATTTTTGTTTCTCGAAGCAAGTCAATCGGATAGGAATGAGTGAAGATTTGTCCCCTACGGGGAGTAGGATAGATTTGACTAAGAGTGCGAGTGTTAAGGATGTTGAGGGCCATTCCGTGGATGTCTCGAAACTCTCGCCCCAGGAATTGAAGATGTATAAAATGTACGGTAAACTGCCCTCGAGAAAGGACCTTTTGAAGCACAAGATGCAAGAAAGGAAGTATTTTGATAGTGGTGACTACGCCATGAACAAAGCCGGTGTGGTGAAGACGAACGATGTGATAAGCAACTCTAACAACAACCTGCCAGTGACGAACCCTAGCAGTCTTAGAGAGTCCATTATAAGGCGGAGGATGAGCAATAGTGCCAACTCCGTCGACGCTTCGCAATTCAGGAAAAGTATTGAAAGACAAGGGAGCATTTCGAGTGGACCACCTCCTAAATCTCCAAGCAAGTAACGTTAAGGATACGAAAGCAATATTGACTCATCTCATAGAAACGGATAGGTTTCGTATGTTATATTTAATTTTCTTATGTCTTACAACGGACTCATATATTTTATTCAATACACTGTTGTCATTGTGATGTTGTGCAAGGGCTGGGACTCTTATCCTTGGCAGAGCCATGTCTGTGAATGCCAACCCTCGTATTGGCTCGATCACCTATTTGAAGAGTTTGCCCAATGCTTCAACAGCACATTCGATGCTCCAAACGTTGAATAAAGACCTCTCTTATTTAATGAAAGAGAATGACTTGAAAGTGAAGATATTGGCAGAGTTTTATCCTCGACAGAGCAATTTGTTGGGGCTTAACGTTAATAGTGGGTACAAGATAATGATACGGCTTCGATCGCCTCATAATAATGAAAGTTTCTTGTCCATGGAAGAGGTCACAAACACTGCGATCCACGAGTTGGTTCATAACAGGATCGGTCCGCATAACTCGAAGTTCCATTCGTTGATGAAAGAGTGGTGTGGTCGACAGTATGTGATTAAGACTCTTGGGTTATTCGAAACCTTTCTTGGTAGTGGACAGAGACTGAGCCGTGGGACATATTCTTTACCAGCAAGTAGCACATCAAGCATGACAGCTTCAGAGATACGGAACTCGCGGTTGCGAAAGATTGATCCCAATTATGGAACGGATAAGCATAGTGTTTCAAATCAGAATCGAATAGGCAAATCGAAGCCCTCGGCGAAAGAGAAAGCTGCTGAAGCCGCTTTGAAAAGATTTAATGACACGATGAACTTGAGAGAAGAGACTAACGAAACCGATGCAAACGTTGACGTTGATAAAATATTAAAAGAATTGGACAGTATGGACAGTGAAATTATTACCATCGATGATGATGATGATGATGTGAGGGAAGCCCCACCAGCAAGAGAAAGCCCCGAATTTATAGATCTGACATGAATAAATTCGAATGTCATTTTAAAGGCCAATTATCATAATATGTAATTACAGTAAGTACATATGTGAAATGACAATTTAAATAGTGAATATGTGAGGCATAACAGAAGATCGTAATAATATAAGTTGAAAGATTAGATGTCGTAGCTTTTTTTTTGTTTTTAGTTACAAAGAGAATATCAAACTAACAACATGCAAAGCTGCTGAAAAATCCTTTATTAGAAGAGCTAGCACCATCGTGATGCTTGTTCTCAACGGCCAAAGGTTCCCTCTTTTGAGTGTTTTGATTCTGGCTAAATTGCTGGTTGTGAGAGTTGAGAACATTCAAGTTTGAAGGTTCCATTTGAGGTGGATAATTGTTTTGGTTTGTGCTATTCTGGTAATTATCGTTGGTCGATGGTAGACCCTTTTGCCTTGCAGCCATTTGTGGACTTGTCATGTTTTGGTTTGCTCCCAATGGGTGACGTTGGTTTTGGCTCTGCGCTTGGCCTTGGCCTTGTGATTGTGTTTGCAGTTGAGAGTATTTCAAATGAGTCTGTTGTTGGTAAGCCTCATATGACGTTGGATCTAACTGGTTGCTATTGGTCTTTACGGCTTTATTCGTCATAGGTAATGTACTATTCATGTAATTTTGAGACATGGGTTGTGCATTGGGCCCCGTTGGCGGCAACTGTTGTTGGTGTGACAACTGGTGCAATGGTGTAGATAATTTGTTGTTCTTATGTCTTCTAGATTTATCATTAGGTGGGTTTGGACGCCCATATCCGTGCAAGTTTGGTTTCTTGTTTATCGTTAAATCCCATCCACGGCCACCGTTCAATTTCATCCAGTCGTACTCTCCATCTGCAGTTTCGTCCAAATCGTCCAACGAGGACATCAACAGCTTTCTATACCCATCGTAGTCTGGAGTTTCATCGAATTGTAAGTTTCTTACAATCTCCAAGTAACGGCCGAATTGGACCGGCAATCCTTGTGAAAGGTCGTACACGTTCGTGGACCTCTTCTTCTCACCAATCTTTTCGTACTTCTGTTTATTGTTTGGAGCTTTTAGACCTTGCCATGGCAATTGGCCTCTCAAGAAATAGAAGAAAACGTGGCCCAGAGCCTCCATATCGTCTCTCCGGGATTGTTCTCTACCCAAATGGGTGTTGATGGACATGTACCTTGCCGTCCCGCTCAAGGATTTCTTCTCTCTGTAAGGGATATGTTGCTTCGTTTTTGGATCCCTGTACTGTTTTGCCATCCCGAAATCAATTAAATGAATATTATTTGCATCTGGTTGACCGGGTCTCCCGACCAAGAAATTGTCTGGTTTGATATCTCTGTAGATCAAGTCGCGTCCGTGCAAGTCCTCGATCAATGTGATCATCTGGACCGCGATCTGGACCACGGTCTTGACGGAAAACTTGCGTCCGCACCAATCGAAAAGGTCCTCTAAAGACGGACCCAACAGATCGATGATCAAGATGTTGTGCAACCCTTCCTGCCCGAAATAGTACGCCAGAGGCACGTTGGGCGTGCCGGCCATAATCTTATACGTCCTATACTCGTCCTTCAATTGCGGAGCCTCAGTCTTGCGGGGCTCGAACTTGATCGCAACAGGCGTGCCATTGATCATATTCACACCTTCAAACAGAACACCAAACGACCCTTCCCCAATCTTCTTCCCAATCTTGTAATGCAACCCAACAATGGTCGAGTCATTGTTTTGATTGTTCCGGTACGACCCGTTCGTCATTTGGTTAACCGTCATAGGAGCAGCGACAGCAGACATGGTTTCTTCGTATCAGCAGCAAAACACTTATACTTCAACAAAAACTGCCCTATGGGACTCTATTCCAACAAGTAACAACCAAATCAATTGCAAGCACAAATCGTAAACACTAAATAAAGTACGTATCATAATATATAAATAAACGAACAAGTCGTTATTTTGAAGAAAAAAAAAAAATTTTTTTCTTTTTCCGGTGGGTCCCTCTTCGCCCACGTGATCCCAGCGGGAGGGAGGCTTATACCTCGTCGTCGGAATCATCGAACTCGAGCTCATCAAGGCTTATACCTTCGAGCCAGTACTTCTTGCAGTATTGCGACATGGCTGTGTCCCTTGGGACGCGTGCCTGGTCGACAGGGTCCTGCGCCGTGCGGTTCCGCGGGTCGACCCGCGGGCCGCCTCGCTGTCCGTTGCCGCCTATCATGTATTCGCCATCTAAGGCGTCTTTGTATGGGGGTGGTGTCTCTGTGTAACTCATTGCGTGAAGCTCTACACGTGCGCGCGGTGGAGGTCCAGTGGGCCGCCTGGGCGGGTACTTATATACACCAGCGCCACGTGTGAGATCTCGCGGCCCGGGAGTCATCCTGCCACGTGGGAGCGCGCAACGTCTGTGGAGTGCGAGGGTCTGGCGGCTCTGTATGGCACTCGACAGGGGACGTGGAGCGCACGTGGAGCGCACGTGCCTCGCCGTGACACATGTGGGGGGCACCGGAACGGGCGACAGCGCACCACTTTTTGCACGGTGTGGCACGCCGGCACCGTTGCAGCCACGTGTTTGGTTGGCACGGCTGTGAGAGGCAAGTGCAGGCAGAGTAACGCTTTCTCGGTGCGAGCGAGTCTACACATCCCAGATGGTACACACCAGTACATGCTTCACTGGGCCCGGTGCATTTGAATCATGTGCGTCACGTGTCAGCGAGATTCGTATCTGTGCGTAGAGCCACCGGGCTCCCGGCCACGCCCCTAAGCAGCAGAGCCCTAAGCAGCAGAGCCCTAGCGCAAAAGCCCTAGCGCAAAAGCCCTAGCGCAAAAGCCCTGGGGCACCAGCGCCGGCGCCGGCGGGAGTGGGGAAGAAACTCGGTTAAACTCGGCCTGCGGTTGGGTAGTGCGGGTAACAGCACTTTGGGAGTATTTGACACAAAAAGCTCTTGAGATACACACCTAAGCGATAAGAACCACACTTACCACTTACTACTTTCCTCGTCCATTACTAAGTAGTACACGCGCGCGGTTGTATCATCGAGACCAGAATGGCTTTAACTTACGCTTCATTGAAGGAACAGTACGGTTCTTTTGTCTCTAAGAGAGATAAAGACAGGAAATTTATCACCTTCTGGGTCCCGGATGAAACGAACGATACCACGTCTGGGAAGAAGAAAGTGGACCCTAAGGATATTATTCAATTGGCCGGAGGGATGCCTAACGCTGGGTTTTTCCCAACTCACTCAATTAATGTCTCTGTGAAGGAGAAACCCTTCGATCTCGTTAAGGGTAACGCCGAGATGGAGATGACTACGGATTCCCCCCTAGATATGCCTCTGTCTGCTTCTTTACAATACGCTGACACTAGAGGCATGGGTCCGATGCTCTCCTTTGTGCGTAGCTTTGTGGAGAGAGTCGGTAACGTGCCAGCTTATAACAATGACGCCTGGGATATCACCATGGCTAATGGGTCTAGTGACTCTTTGTACAAGATCTTTGAAACGTTGACCGATGAGACCACTACGGTGATGATGGAAGAGTTCTCTTTCATCCCAGTGTTATCGGGAATTTATGCCTCCGGCGCTAAAGTGGTCCCCGTCAAGATTAACGTGGACGCCATCTCCAAGGATACAGACCGCTCTGCAGAACAGGACCCTGATCACGAGGGTATTAACGTTGAGTATATGGCTAATCTCTTGGAAAATTGGTCCTCGGGTCCATACAAACATTTGAATAAACCCAAATTTTTATACACTGTCGCTACGGGTCATAACCCCACGGGGATGACTCTGTCCATGGCTAAGAAGGAGAAGATTTATAAGTTGGCCCAAAGACACAACTTCATCATTGTAGAAGACGATCCTTACGGTTATTTGAAATTCCCAAGGTTCAACCCTGAAAATCCATTAGAGAATAAGTATAAGCAAGGACCAGTCTTTAACACGAGAGATAATTACATTGACAACATTTTAACCAAATCCTTCTTGACGTTAGACACTGACGGTAGAGTGCTTAGATGTGAAACGTTCTCCAAATTGTTTGGTCCCGGCTTGAGATTAAGTTTCATTGTAGGGAACAAGTTTTTCATTGACAGAATCGTCAATTACTCAGAGATCGCTACAAGGGCTCCAAGTGGTGTCTCACAAGCGGTAGTTTACTCCAGCGTTAAAGCCATGGCGGAGAGGGCTAACGTTTCCTTGGCTGATGCATGGATCGATTGGGTGATGAAAGTTGCAGGCGCCTACAATGACAGAAGAAACGTTATGGTCAAATCCCTGTATGAAACTGAGTCCTTTGGGAAAGGTTATATCAAAGTTATCGAACCATCTGCAGGGATGTTTGTCAACATCTCGATCAATTTCAAGCAGTTGTTCCCTGAATCACAGTTTGATATTAGGAAAGAAATGAACAAGATTGAAAGGCTGTGTAACGATAACGGGGTCGCCGTAGTGTTGGGTTATAAGATGGCTGTCGATGTTGATTTTGCCTTAGAGGATTGTGATTTCATTAGAATGACCATTTCCTTCGCTAAGAATGCCGAGGAATTGATCGAGGCTGTGAAGAGAATCGATATGAGCATCTTAGAGTACCAAGCTAGCTTGTAAACTTGAGCGGGGGTTGCCACGGTTGGGAGGTGATGAATATAGGAATCTTATCTTCACTATAACTAAATAATCTAACCGAATACATAAAACTACATGATGAAAGAGACAAACATAGTCTACACGTCATTTATGAGCATTGTCAAGAGCATGAACTTCTTGATCCTTCTCTAGATTGACCTTCACACCGGACTTCTTGCCCCAAGTGGTTATCTCTCCCTTAAACCCATCGGCAACATGTTCAGGTAATTGAACACTGAAACCTTTAATCAAACTGTACTCATGCGTCACGACACCGTTAAACTTGGTGGCTAACTTCTTCAACTCCCCGACGTAGTCGCTGTTGGCATTTTCAGACCCAGCACCGGGATCTACGGTAACAATGTATGAGCTTTTAGGAGACATTAAATCAACGTTTAGGTTAGTGGCTATGACACGAGTAGGGATCCGGAAAAGTACTAATAATACAAGAAACTTGCTAATCAATACCGATCTCATACAGGAAAGTTTATAAGTGTAAACCGGAATGGAATATGGTAAAAGTGTGGTAAGAATATCCCTTGAACCTGTTAGATTTTTTTGAATTTATAATATCACTTATATACGCTTCCGATAAAATAAGAGAGGCTTTTCAGATCAGAACAGAGGGTTAAAGAAGATTGAACCTGACAGCTGGGAGCCAGTCTTAGATCCGTTGTAGTCTCGGTACACTCACACGACTGCCGATGTATATGTAGACAAAGTATTAGTTATATATAGATATATATATATATAGATAATACCAGATAATTGGTTTGTCCAACGTAGACTTGTAGGACAAACGGAAAGAACGAGAAAAAGGTATCGGATATGAATATAACAACCCAAATGGACTTGAGATAATTCAGTAGTTCATGGGAATAGAGTCTTTAAGGATTCAGTAGAGTTTACGCCGTTAGCAACAGCGACAGAAAGCATGATTTGGGCTTGGATTGGTGTCAAGTATCCGCCCGAGATAGCGTTCGAAGGAATCGTGGAGTTACTGATAGCGCCAACCTTTTTGCCTGCTTTGGTGTAGACAATTGGGATAGGAGCTTGCTGTTGGGTAGAGGATTGCGACGAGTACGTGGAGTTTCCAGCACCAGAGCCGATAACCACCAAACCGTTAATGAAGTTTCCTACAGTGCTGATTAAAGAAAGTGGGATACCTTCTTCGTAGACAATAGGCACTACAACATTGTTGGCTCTGTCCGAGCTCGTTGAAGTGAAATTGCTGTAGGTCGTTCTCAAAGTCGAGTTTGGAGCGATCAAGCTAGGCGTGCAGGAGTCGTAGAACCATTGGATGCTTCCGTCGTCGGCAATTGCCCCTACAGGAACACTCCATGGTGGTAGAGTGCCGGAGTAGATGACTTTGTCGTTGGCAACCACTAGGGGCCCGCGGCCTTGCGCACCGGTGTCCTTGGCGACTAATTCGCCCAATGCTGGAACGTTGGTTACCACAATGGTGGAGTTCGTGTCGAGAGTGATAGCGCAGAAGAAGGCAATTGACTCGATGGAGCTCTTGTCAGCTACAATGACAGCACCAGAACTGGAACTGGAACCGCTAGAGCCTGAACTGGAACCGCTAGAGCCTGAACTGGAACCGCTAGAACCAGAACTGGAACCGCTAGAACCGGAACCGCTCACAATCGTTTGGTTAATCTTCTGCGTGATGGAGTACAACTGCGTGATATTTAGGAACCCAGTAGAGTTGAAGATGGTGTTACCATTGGTGACATTTTGGGAACCTCCAGTGATGAAAATTGGGACAGAACCTCCGCCGCTCGTACTATTGGAAGACGAGGCACCTCCTCCAGCGGTGGAGTTGGAAGTGGCTCTTTTGTAGTGAGGAGACACATAGCGAGGGCGAGCAGCAGCGAAGCTGAAGAAAGCGAATAAAAGCGAGACTAGAACTTGTAACTTCATTGTAATTGTAGGAGTTAGTACACTTGTCTAGGTCGAATACTGGAACTATATCACATGCGAGCTATCACAAACTCATATTACAAGCACTGTTCAGACTGCATTATATACACATCCAACACAGTGAAAGTGTTGGCCATTTGAAGGGAGTAACCACTCCCTTCGGTTGAACATCTTCTTTACAGATAGTAACCCTTGTTACGAGGCATGGGTAGTACAAGAGCCTTCTGTGTGGAAAATGGCACCTAACATTTTTTAAAGGGTATGACAGACCCATGTATTCGAATAACCGGAATCCATTCTGCAACAATTGTGAGATTCAGAGCAACCTACAGCAGTAATGATCTTGGGATCCACTGATCTTCAATGGAAAACGCATGTAATTATTCTCAGAGACAAAACCTTGCAATAACAAGACATGCTCTAGAATCTCATCATTGCTCCTGTCTGAAAGCACGTTCACTGTCGTAAATCCTTATCCGAGCTTGCAGCTACAGTGAGACAAAGCCCCATCTTAGCAACAGACCTGGGGAGCACTAGGGGAGAGTGCCCTTTTCTTATGTAAGACTGCCCTTATCTAAGGGAGCTCGGTTCGTACAACTTCTTTGTTCGATTACCAAAATCACTGAGTTCCAAGAATGTGGATTGCATTCATTAGAGGCTTGGACCGATTGTTGGCAAGGTGCTGTGTTATTTTTTTTTTTGAACGGTTCGTATATTGAATTACTAATTAGTTGTGAACAAGATTGATTAGAAGCTCTTAGTGGCCTTAATTTGTGCAAGCCTTTAGCAAGACAAACTCCGCCATGGTCAGCCCAATCAAGCCTACTATCACTTCATTGGTGACGAATATCGTGTCACTGTGTGTCTGTTCGTGGGGGCTTTACAACTGTACACATATTGTGCTCCCTCCAAATTTAAGAAAAGCGGGTCATAAACAGTTTCTCACTAATCTATCTGTGGTGGCCACCATTATTAGTAATGTGGCCAACATTATTAACTTCTTGGTGCAAGCTTGGAGTGCCGATGTGTCTTTAATGACCGTCACGAATTTTTTGGCTAGGCATTTGGCTTTACCCATTGCACTGGTATTAGAGACTATTGTCCCATTAGTCTATTGGCCTTTAAGGTTGTTCGCAATGAATTTGATCATGCAGTCGATACCAGAAGGTGCAAGTAGTCCCATCCCCGTGTCTGTCGATTTGGCTATCCATTTCTGGCCATTTGTGTTTTTGATCACTGACCATTACATTTCAGGGTCTGGCACTAAATTTCAAATCTCCAATTTGAAAGCCTGGTTCCTGGTCACCTCATTGGGGTTCGGGTACTACAAATTACTGAAGACATTGATCGATCCATCAACGGGTCAAGCGTATCCATACCCGTTTTTGGACGTCGAAGAACCTACAAAATCAATCATCTTCGTCTGTGTCACCACTGTCGCGTGGTTTTTCTACCTCGGCTACCAATCCAGGCCTCCAGTACCTAGAAGGGCATTGGCACACAGGAAGTTGGCCTGAGATGCCATCCATAACGCTTTGGCTCATCGCAACCCAGCTGTCTCGTGCCTCACGACACGGTCTCTGACCAGGCATTTTTTTCATCTTGTTTGCCAATTACTATATAAGCTAGCTGTTTTCTCTAGTGGCTACATTCTTTTTAACTACAAGTCTCTTCGCGTCCTTTTTGTTCTTGTTTCAAGTCCTCAACATCATATTATATTATCGCCAATGGCAGTATCATTTCACCGGGTCCTCTTAAAGACTTGGGATGGCAAAGGTTTTCCGAAACAGTTCTTTGCGATCGTCTCGATACTTGCTGAAGCGTAGAATAACACTTGATCGTTGCTGGGCGCCCGACGTTGATTATTAGTGATACGTCGGGAATCAGCTGTATCTACATGTCTCTTCTTAACACATTCTTTGTAGCATCTTCTTTTGTTAGTTGTCAAATTGGCTTGGCCGCACTAGTTCCCCCCCATGGAGGCACGTTCTTAAAGCGCACGTTGAAATGCCAGAGTATTATATTAGGTTTAAATTCTATATTGATATAAACTACTAATGTGAGACTTAAAATTGTAGAGCAGCACCCTTTTGCTTCTTTTCACCACCCAATTCGAAGTGCTTACATCTCTTCAAAGTCAATTGAGCCTTTGTCTTACAGGAGACACATTCCAATCTTAAAACGACCTTCTTAGTGGTCTTAGCCTTTTTGTGGAAAACTGGCTTGGTTTGACCACCAAACCCGGATTGTTTACGGTCATAACGTCTCTTACCTTGAGCGAAAAGAGAGGCCTTACCGGCTTTGTATTGGGTCACCTTGTGTTGCGTGTGCTTTCTGCAAGCCTTACCTTTACAGTAGGTCTTTCTGGTCTTTGGAACGTTCACCATTGTGTACTTGCTTGATATCTAGTGTGACTCGAGTTGTTAAGGAAAGTACGAGTAAGAAGTTAACGTCCGCCCCAAAATAAAAGACGTGCTAAAACAACAATACTACCAGGTTTGAATACCAACTACACTAACTCAAAGGCAGAAGGTAGGAGCCCATCTCACTATCCCGGAAGCGTCCTTGGAAATTTCACCAACTGCGGGAAAAATGTGCGTCCCCCGTCCGTATACGGAAGTATGGTGCGCGTTGCTCCGAAAGTAAATTGGCAAGAACGGATGGAAGGGTTTGGGAGAATAAAAAAATGCAAAATTGCGTGTTTTGCCTAAGGTGCACGGATGTACATTTCGCTGCAGTCGCATATATATTCCTTTTGGGATATGTACTACCTGAAACGGACAGTGTGGCTGTAACGGGTAAGTGTTGCTGGTGAATTGCCCGTTTAGGAAATTTGGTTCCAGTTATTGAAAAAATTAATCAAAAGGCTTAAAAGGAATTTCAATCACCGATCTGATCTAAGAATAAACCAGTAGCACAGAACATTGGGAAATCAAAGCTATTGGACTCTCTTCTGGCGAGCGTGAACTCTGTGTATACGTTACTAGTGAAGGTACTAAGGTGAGAGACTATGGGTGTGAGTAACTTTGCCGAGATTTGCTCTAAGACGCCCTTGCCTTTGTGTTCTGTAGTGAAGTCTACTACACATCTAATCCTATCCAACTCTACTCGAATCCACAATTTTGACCCACAGCACTTGAATGTGGGTATCTTGCCCAAGTGCTACGCAAGATCCATTGATTTAGCGAACACAGTGATCTTTGAAGTCGGGAACGCCTTCATTAATATTGGTGGTTTAGGTGTCATATTGATGATTCTTTATAACATCAGGCAGAAATATACTGCGATTGGCAGGAACGAATACTTGTATTTCTTCCAACTGAGTCTTTTGCTACTGTTCTTCACTTTGATAGTGAACTGTGGTGTCTCACCACCGGGATCCGATTCGTATCCTTATTTTGTCGCCATACAGATCGGTATAGCAGGTGCATGTTGTTGGTCCCTATTTGTGAACGGTCTGCTAGCGTTCAACCTGTGGGAGGACGGTACGACCAGGTCGATGGCTATAGTGAGAGGCGCTTCGTTCCTCGGGTTCACTGCCAATTTCCTAGCGTCAATATTGACATTTAGAACTTGGATTGAAAACCATGAGATCCCATCCATGAACGCCACTGGGATGTTCGTTGTCGTCTATCTGTGGAATTTAATCTTGATTTTCCTGTATGTCATTTCTCAATTGATTGTCTCGTTCCTAATTGTCAAAAACTTGTGGGTAGCAGGGTCAGTGATGCTAGGTGTCTTCTTCTTCACTGTGGGGCTCATCCTAACATACGGGTTCTCTACACAGATATGTGAAGGTGTGAAACACTACTTGGACGGTTTGTTTTTCGGTAGTGTCGCCAACATCTTTACCTTAATGATGGTTTACAAGACCTGGGATATGACTACGGATGACGACTTAGAGTTTAGCGTCAGCGTTACGAAGGATGGAGACATCGTTTACGACAACTCGTACTGAAGGAAAAACCCTATCCAGTACATATTAGCATTACCGCACACATTAGTAGTGGTTTCATAAACCGGAGACATATAACCAGATATAAGTAATTTCTCTATGCATAAAAGAATTCAACGCTGTTGTTATTCAAACATTTGGAAGCGCGTCATTGCGTTTTGAGAAGCGACCAAAATGCACTCTGGCGTATAACACAAGATTTGCTCCATTACACTCCCCGGGCCCAATACAACAGTGTTCCCGCCCTATGGTAACGATTTTGGGGCGCATTCTATAAAATGTTCAGCTTTTTTTTCACTGCGCGCTAAGCGAAAAACATTAAAAATGTAAACATTAATAGTAATTATATCGATAATGAACCTCATCGGTCCGTAATCCGCTCCTGAGGATCCTTCGATGGGCAAGAAAGTTCAGCTCAAAAACCCTTTTATAGGGAAGAACCCATTTTGTTCAAAGATTTGCTCTTTTCTTGAACCTCATGACACTTTGTAACTAGTTTTTTTATATAAGGATAAGGATATCTAGCATCTGGACCCGGTTATGGTAGAACCTGTTCAATTGTATCCAATATTGTTTCTCACCCTCACCATAAATATCCAATAACAATCATTACACTAAGTTGCTACCAACAGATACAGAGAGAACAGCCTCGTTTGAGTTACGTACCGCTTTTAATAAACCTTTACATTCCTTTACACTAGACAACCGTCAGTAAACCTTTTAAACTTTACCCAAGTCATTCCTTTTCCGATATCTTTCTTTACAAGAAATCCTAACCTCAGTCCTTCCTTATTATGAAATACACTACATTAACCAAACTATTCGCTCTTTTGCTAACCATTAGCGGCTCTCCAGTCACTGCTGACAACGGCGCTGTTCGGTATATTACCTCTGATGGGGTTGTCTACAGTTACGCTGTTAAGACCACCACGATCAAACCTGCTACTGTGAAAGTTTACACAAGGTATTACACAACAACTCGTGTCAGAGAAATTGTGTTACCTGACAACCAGGTGACTTCCACCACAGAGGAAGTCACCAGCACGGCTACCATCTCGAACGACACCACAGAGACTTCACCAAGCGACGAAACCCCCTCAGGGACCGTTTCTACTCTATCTCCTGAGATCACATCACAAGCTGCTACCAGTAGTCAATCGCCCACGAGCACAATTGCACCTGTGACGACTACCTCTGAGTCAAAAGACAGTGCTTCTGCAAACCAGTCCTCAACAATTACCAGTGCCTC
Source organism: Sungouiozyma intestinalis (assembly GCA_003708845.3). Lineage (NCBI taxonomy): Eukaryota > Fungi > Ascomycota > Saccharomycetes > Saccharomycetales > Saccharomycetaceae > Sungouiozyma > Sungouiozyma intestinalis. The sequence continues at coordinate 32,827 of PPOJ03000040.1, read as the reverse complement.
CTCTGTATCTACATCGGCCACGCCGTCGATATCCGCAATTTCCACTTCTGTTAATAGCGGTGTATGCTATGTCGAGTACTACGACAGCGACATCGCCTCGGATTACTATAGCACAGCATACATCACGGACCCTACACAGTCGGTCGATGCTGCAACCACTATAACAAGCACAAGCACTATATATGTAACGAAGTCAACTTCTTTGGCATAAAGCGCAATGCCACGATTCCCGCAAAGATTTTTAAGTTCTATATCTATTACTTTACACAATAAGACATTAAATACTCGTTGAACTCCATATACTGCACTGCTACACCCACAGCAGGCAGTGTGAACTCTTCAAAGACGAACGCCTTGAACGGGTTTGCTGTCATGGCAGTGCTACTTTGGGACGCCTTGTCATGGCCGGAGGGTTACCCGCCGCTCATCGGTTTTTTTTCATTACAAATGATTTTGAAAAATTTGAGAAATTGATGAGATAAAGCCATACCCATCGCTAATGGATTGCTGAGTTGTCAGGCGTTAACCGCACCGTTCATCGAATCTCACTCGTAAGCAATGTCTCGTGAAGGTTTTCAGATCCCCACCAATTTGGATGTGGCTGCTGCCGGTACTTCTCAGGCCAGAACGGCCACTCTGAAGTACATTTGTGCAGAGTGCTCCAGTAAGCTGTCCTTGTCCAGAACCGATCCTGTGCGTTGTAAGGACTGTGGTCACAGAATTTTATTGAAAGCCAGGACCAAGAGAATGGTGCAATTTGAAGCCAGGTAAGACCCGTAGAGGCGAGGGTCCCAAAATGGTGCAAGAACAAGTAAGAGCCAGCATTTGTAATCATTTTTATAATTTACAAGACATACCGTGTATATTAAATATATCGAATAGTACATTTCTCATTTGATTATCACTAGTCTTGGTTCTGGGGTGAAACTGAATTGTCTTACTTTTAGCCCGCCTTCTTGTAACACTTTGAAACTGGCTTCGTCCATACTGTAGGACTGGCTATAAACGACTTCTGTAATCCCAGCTTGCACGATTTTCACCGAACAGGTGAGGCATGGACATGTGTCACAGTACAGAGTAGCGTTTGTGTGGATCCTATCCCTGCCGGCTTCTAGCAACGCGTTCTCTTCTGCGTGAAGACAGAGACAGGTGTGCAGGTTGCTGGAGTCCCCGTCGTTACAACGAGGACAACCGCCGTTGAAGCAATTAGTCAAGTGACGGGGTGTCCCATTGTAGCCTGTGGCGATGACCCGTCTCTCTCTGACGATCACGCAACCGACACGTCGTTTCATACAATTAGACCTTGACGCAGCCAGTGTCGCTAGCTTCATGAAATACGAATCCCAATCGGGACGCAATGGGGGGTTCAACTCTTCTGGAGAGTCATGCTTCGAGTTTCTTAATACAAGCAATTGTTCATTCAAAGTCTTGATAAGCTTATTAGTATCCAGGGTCATAACTTTAAACTTGAAATGAGCGTTTTCTCTTAGCGTGATCGCCTGCTCATGGAAATCGTGTGCCTCGATCTCTTGCAATTGCTCCAGGATACGGCCCTCGGCCGCCTTCCCAAGCTTCGTTAACCTTATATTTATCGGCGATTCCACCGAGATGTGAACGAAAAAGGGCCTTTTCTCAAGCACACAGAATAAATCCAGCGAGTCGCACTTCACCACCATGTCCTGAGTGTAATTGTGTGTCACATACGACAGGATCTTGTCCGCAGGCCGCGAGTTCTCGATCAATTCAAACCCATGCAAATCGACCAAGAATTGCACCAATTCATCAACAAAACTGTGCAAAGTTCCGCTCACAGCAATCAACATTGGGAGAACTTTAAGGGAGTATGCATCAGGGATCGCAAACACATTCAATTGACCTTCTGGGCACCGTTTGCTGGCTAAGCAAACTCATCGGCGACTTGTACAAACGATTTCGCGTACGCTCTAGTCAATTCCCAGTCACGTGTGTTCCCTAGGCACCAGTAGGCACATTTCCCCCGGAGGTCCATCGGGACTGGTGAGATGCCAGTGTCCCTAGGTATTCGATTAGATGAGTGTGGGTTGTAGACATATACACTTGGCAGCAGTGTTGTGGCAGTCTTAAAACTGGTACCATCGGAAAAGTGGTCTGTCTGAGACGCGATGACTTAGCGATGCGTGTCTTTCTAGAGACCAGCATGGAGCCAGAAATTAGGTACCGGAGTCAGTGATCATCTCCATGTGCCAGACAATAGCGATGCACGCGAAACATCTTGCCAGACACGTTGCAATACGCTGTCCTTAAATTCTTGAATTCGTTGAAAAGTCACTTTATTGAAAATAAACAAGACGGGGTTTACACTACCACTCTGTGTGTTTAGGCCCAGCGAGAAGCCAGTAACAGCATCTGTACCCCCATAAAGAATGAATTATACGTTTATGTGGCCTGCAGGCCCTCAGTCTGTCGTGTTGACAGGCCCCTTCGACGAGTGGAAAGGCACTTTGCCTTTGGTGAAGACTTCGGAAGGCAGCTTTGAAATAACCATGCCCGTGTCTTTTCAAGAGAACGACACGAGATTCTACTTCAAATTCATTGTGGATGGCGATTGGACTGTTAACAACGATTACTCGGTGGACCACGACGAGAACGGGTTCGAAAACAATTACATTAGTTTGGAGGAAGTGGAGATGACCAATAACGCAACTGCTACTATGATTCCTGAGGCCGGCGGGTTGGGTGTCATACCTCCAGTCAGAGACCAGACAATGCATATCTTGCCTGTGGAACCCGCCCAGCATTCAGGAGCTGAGGCTTTGAACGGATTGGGGCCTGTTGTTCCCTCCAATGCCGGAGAAATTAAAGAATTCAAAGAAGTTAGCAACGTGGATGCTAAGGAATTGAATGCAAGGATGAACAAGAAGAAAGAAGCCTCGGGTAATAATGTCGCTGGGGTTTCTACGACGCAGAAGCAAGCTGTACGTCAATCGCCACCTTTGGAAAAGGAAAATGGTACCAATGCGCCACCTAAAAAGTCTTCTTCTAGCAACACTAAGAAACCAGCAACCAAGGCCAGCAAACCTCTTCCTTCTAACAAGAGGACAGGTTTACTTTCCAAGTTGAGGAAAGTGTTCAACTAAGTCCTCCCCGCCTATCTTTTTTTGTTTGCTAAATTTCTCGATGAGCTTACCAATTGGCGTTGAATGCTCTCTGTGATTCTTTTTTCCTGATATGTTTTACTACTTTATAATATACTTAATACGTAATAGATGCCACGTCGATGTGGAATCAACAATCTTTTCAAATCTATTTCTCTTTCTTGGAGTTATTCTTCTTCGAGGACTTTGTCTTCGTAGGTGCTGGCTTTGCTGCCTTGACGGCTTCTTGCTCCTCCTTGTAGAATTGATCTAATCTCTTATCCAAATCCCATTGCGAGTACCAAAGCCCGGCTTGGATCAAAATGACACCTAAAAACATCACCAACAGGATGACATTTGACGACGCAATCACTGCCAGACCTTGGTTTTCAGTGACTTCCCCCCAGTTGTGAGTGATCGAGCAATCCACACCGGTCTTGATGTTGGTGATAAAGACACAGATCCCTAAAACGTACAACCCCAGCGAGCAATATTCGAAAAATTGCAACTCAGGGTTTGGTTTATACAGCCTCACAATGTTTCCCAGCAACCCCATCGTTGCGACGGCGGCTAGAGCGTACAGCACAGGTCTTGCCGTGTAGAAAAGAGTCTGGTAATGTTTCAAAGAGTTGTCGAAATCCGTCTGACTCACTTGCGGGTTGAACAAGATGTGGTAGTCGTACGCCTGGTTGTTGTAGAAAACACCCATTAGGAACGAGGAAGACGCCAGGATAGCGCCTGTAGATAGCGTGCACAATTCTCGGTAGCTGAACATCTCGTCTTGTAACTCTTGCAGACCTTGCACCTCTTCAAGACCGGCCAGACAAGTGGCAATCAGCACTCACAATGGACACTTTCACTAAGCTTATCAGCATGAACCCAAGTTTTTTCAGTTGTCACGTGACCCTATTTTTGATAAGACAAATTTTCCACTGACTTCAAGAGAGCGGAAAGCGATGCGATGAGCCAAGTTGGGACACGTTTGAATTGGTTTAAGAGCGGGTGTGGACCGGTTGTGAACTTTAATATGAGTGAGGAGAAGAAATTGACTAAGAAGGAGTTGAAAGCCTTGGAGTTTAAGGGCAAAAAACGGCCTGCTACGGACGCCTCGGAGAGTAAAGCTCCAGTGGCACAGGGTGACTCTACGACTGAGGAGCCCGTTAAGAAGAAGCGTAAGACCAGACGTGGGCGTAAGGGGAAAGGCCGCGCCGGCAGTGAGGGTCGTAACAGGTTTATTGTTTTCGTTGGCGGGTTACCAAAGGATATCACTGCCACTGAGTTACAAGCCCATTTCAAATCAAGTAGTCCCGACCACATCCGTCTTAGAAACGACAAGGGGATTGCGTTCCTGGAGTTTCTAGATAAGGATATCCAGAGAAGGATGGACATTGCCCTGATGCAACACCGCACGATGATCAGGGAAAATAGACGTATACAAGTTGAGCTGACCGTTGGTGGCGGCGGTAACAGTCAGGATCGGTTAGAGAAGTTGAAGGTGAAGAATGAAAAACTAGACGTAGAGCGTACTGAACGGTTAGAAAAATTGAAGGCAAAGACCACCACTGGCGGGTCCGCCACTGACGCTACAAAGCGCGTCGTGGCCAAGGGAGCATCGGACTCGTCGATCCACCCTGATAGACTGAAATTGCTGAAATGATCACGAGCGTGAGTGTATAGAGCTGTATATTAATGTATTGTAAGTGATTTTACTGACATTTTCAATGGGGCACAAAGGCCGTTAACCCGCTCCGCCGGAGCGTTGTTAATTGCGAGCTCAAAGACCGGGAAATCGCAGACAAGGCTCTTGAGGACAACCTACCCATGGAGTAATAATAATGCTCGGCTCACAGTGGTCACACACGGGGTATACGGCACTGGCGAACAAAAGGCGATGTTCGCTATATCCATACACCTCTATGCTTCAGAAGAACATGATCTATGGCACCAACGTCGATGAAAGTATGCACAAGCATGCACACGCGCACACGCGCAATGGGATCTGGTGCATACTGTAAAGCAGCTCATAGTATGACTCTGGACGTAGCCCTAACGTGGGAGGGGATGTCATGTGTTTTTTGGGTTGTGGTAAGGGCTTTTTCCTCTGTTGCGGGGTTTTTGGGGAGTCTAGGGCCTCTCGTTGATGGGAGTTGGGGCTTGGGAGTTGCACGCAGCCTAAAAAGGCCGTCACGCAGCACCACTCCGGTGACTGCGGGGAGTGCAGCACTCAACAAGGAGATGGGCGGCAAACACGGCAAACCGCGGGAAAGTCCCTTGTTGGAGAGTTCAGGAATTGTTTTTGTGACACCAATATTGCGCAGTAGGAAACCCGTATATAAGGAGTGTGTTTATGTGGCACAATTTTGGAATTGTTGCAAGGAAATTAATTTGTAGTCGTCAAAACTTAACCCCTCAAACACACTGCATGAGAGAGCGGGATTGCTAGTGTGCTAAAAAACTGTTTTAAATTTTCTTATGTTCCAGGAGCAACCAATGCTGTCGGTAGGAAAACCACAGAATAATGGCAACGGTGCCACGCCAGATATCTCGGCTTTGTCGATATCCTCTTTTTCAGATTATCACGTATTCGCTTTCCCAGGAAAGGATTTACAGAGAGAACAGGTCATTGATCTATTAGATCAGCAAGGATTCATCCCTGATGACTTAATTGAGCAAGAAGTGGACTGGTTTTATAACTCCTTGGGTATTGATGATTTGTTCTTCTCTAGAGAGACCCCGGAGTTGTTAACAAATATTATACTGTCTTTGTACTCATCAAAGTTGGACTCGTTTGCCAAGTCGATGTTTTTCAATGATGTGGATAAGCATAAGAGATCCTTTAATATCAAGAACAAGATCATCTCCGGTGATAACCATGCTATCTTTATGGAATCCAACAGTGGGAGGTTCAAAGATTTGATGGCAGAATCAACAAACGCTGGCAACAACGAGGATAGGTTACCAAACGCAGGCAATAATGAAGCCAACTATGTCCTAGATTCGAGACTAGTCTCTAATGACACGGAACAGGACTCCCAATCGTTTGAAGACTCGTTACCGTACCAGTTAGATGCACAGATAGACGATTTGTATTTAGATGACAAATCTAAAAACTGTTCTCGGTTGGTATCATTTTGGGCCCCGAATAGTGATTTGAAGCTGACATTTGTTTATGATAGTGTTTTCCCCTCATCTAATGCAAGGCTCAGTCAAAAGCCATTGACAAGAGAGCAACTGTTACAAGGAGACATCGAGGCTATATCAGACACCACTATGATGCAGATCCTATCAGCGGCTAACAAAAAGCTTTACGGATTATTGATTGAATTGGTCCAAGAGCGTGAAGGTCCTGTGATCAAGACTACACATTCGGTGGAAAACAAGGATGAGATTCGCTTATTGGTTGCATATAAGAGCTTTACCACTAAGAGATACTATTCTGATATCAATTCTTTATTCCATTACTATAAACTAAGACCCTCAAAGTTTTTCTTGGAATCCTTCAAATTAGATCCCAATAGTAACGATAACAATATTACCATCTTTTCCATCTACTTAAATAAATCTCAACAAAGCAGTGATTTATTACCAAATGAGTTAGAGATGTATATTGACCAAATTGAAAGGGAAGCATCTTTAGTGTATGCCATTCCTAACAATTCCTTTTTAAAAGTTTATGAACAACGTCAATTTTCCCCACAGGAGGCCATTTACGCCCATGTTGGAGCCGTATTTATCAACCATTTTATTAATCGGTTAGGTAATGATTATAAGAATTTGGTCGCCCAATTGTCACCAAAGGAAGATGACACAGTCCTATTAGAGATTATCGATAACTTAAGGAAAAAACTAAGAAACGAAACTTTCACTCAAAGGACTATAGTCGATTCTTTGGAGAAAAATTTCAAGATAGTATCGAAACTTTATAAGAATTTCGCTGAAATTCACCACTATCATGAGGATACTTCAAGAATTGAAAAAACGCTTTCCTATAAGAGATTGGCTAGATTAGAACCTTTCCAAAATGATCAAGAATTCGAAGCATATTTAAACAAGTTCATTCCTAATGATTCGCCAGATCTTTTAATCTTAAAGACATTGAATCTGTTTAATAAATCCATTCTGAAAACGAATTTCTTTGTCACACGGAAAGTTGCCATCTCTTTCAGACTAAACCCTGAGTTGATTATGCCTAAAGTGGAATATCCAGAAACGCCTTACGGTATCTTTTATGTGATTGGGAACACATTCCAAGGTTTCCACATAAGATTTAGAGATATAGCACGTGGTGGGATAAGAATTGTCACTTCAAGGAACCAGGATGTATTTGATCTCAATTCGAAAACAGTCATTGATGAAAACTATCAATTAGCCTCTACGCAACAACGTAAAAACAAAGATATCCCTGAAGGAGGTTCTAAAGGTGTGATTTTGATGCATCCAGGTTTAGTGGAACCAAGTCAAACGTTTATTGCATTTTCGCAATACGTGGACGCCATGATCGATATTTTGATTAAAGATCCTTTGAAGGAGAAGTATGTGGATCTTATGGATAAGGAAGAGATCCTGTTCTTTGGACCAGATGAAGGCACTGCAGGTTTTGTTAATTGGGCTACAAGCCACGCAAGAAGAAGAGGTTGTCCTTGGTGGAAATCGTTTTTGACAGGGAAATCTCAGAGTTTGGGAGGTATTCCTCATGACAAGTATGGGATGACTTCTCTTGGTGTAAGATCATATGTGACTCAATTGTTTGAAACGTTGAAGTTGACAGATAAAACCATTTATAAGTTTCAAACTGGTGGCCCAGATGGTGATTTGGGATCAAACGAGATCTTATTGTCTTCTGAAAACGAAGTATATGTTGGGCTGCTTGACGGATCTGGTGTCCTGTGCGATCCTAAGGGATTAGACAAGCTGGAGTTGGTCTCCTTGGCAAAGCAGAGACAAACTATTTCCCATTATGATAAATCTAAATTGAGCAAACTAGGTTTTTTCGTCTCCATAGATGACACAGATATGATGCTACCCAGCGGAGCAATAATCTCTAATGGAACTACATTCAGAAACGTCTTCCATACTGAAATCTTCAAGTATGTAGATCGAGTGGATCTGTTTGTTCCTTGCGGCGGAAGGCCTGGTTCGATCAACTTAAACAATCTACATTGTTTCATTGACGAAAAGACTAACAAGTGTAAGATTCCATACATTGTAGAAGGTGCTAATCTTTTCATTGCACAGCAAGCCAAAATAGCCTTAGAGAACCATGGATGTATCTTGTTCAAAGATGCTTCGGCCAATAAAGGTGGTGTTACTTCGTCCTCATTAGAAGTGTTGGCCTCTTTAGCGTTAAACGACGACGATTTCGTCAACACCTTCATTGGACACGATTCTAAAGAAACATCACAGTTCTATAATAGCTACGTTAGTGAAGTACAGAAACGGATTGCTAACAACGCACGTTTGGAATTCTCTCAACTGTGGGCAATAAATCAATCCACTGGGATCCCAATATCTGATTTATCCAACATATTGTCACAAACGATTAATAAATTGAACGATGATTTGGTAGACTCACAAGAGCTGTGGTTGAATGATCTAGTTTTAAGGAACTATCTATTGTTGGAAAAGATTATCCCAAAGCTCCTTATTGACATTGCGGGCGCAGATAAAATATTGGGGAATATTCCGGATTCGTATCTGAAAGTGATGCTATCGTCGTACCTGTCTAGTTCATATGTTTACAAGTACGGTATTGATGTAAACATTGGGAAGTTTTTGGAGTACGTTGGGGAATTGAGAAGAGAATCGAAGGCATGATGCCTTGTATCTGAAAAGAAACCCTCTTCGCTAGCCCGTAGTTTCATGAGCTCGTCAGCCTGTATAGTTCTCAACCTCATCAAGTATGTCTAAAGTTACGTACATGTGCATGTGTGTGTTTTTATCTTTTATGTAACGAAGTTTATGATAATCAAAAGTTGAAATGGTCTTTACTAATAAAAGAATCTCTTGATCATGTATACAAGTAACTACAGGGCAAAAAGAAACCTATAATATATTTTGTAAGGCCGCCTTTTGACGTTTAGTAAGAATGAGACATTGAGTCGTAAATGAAGTTTATGAAGATCTCAGAGCTATCAATATGTGATTTGAAGGGTCTATTGAGTGAGGATAATGAAGTTATGAAACCCGTATCTGCCCCACACCCTTCAAGACCTGTCCTATCACATAATACATCGAGTTATATGGTGGATCACATCTCCCATAGAGGTGTTATAACGCTCAACTCACTAAACCAACAAGAGATGCTACAGAAGTTAAACACCCAGCAACAATCTGCATCCTTAACAGACCATTTAAACCCTTCTCCACCGAGCTTCAAGCAAGTGTTCATCTCACAAATGGCATGTACTCAGATCCTTTCTCATGCAATAGAAGGTGCCCCCATTGAAGTGATGGGGATGCTGGTTGGCACTACGATTGAGGATCAATTTGTGATCACATCTACTTTTGGATTGCCTGTAGAGGGCACAGAGACAAGAGTGAACGCGCAGGCAGAATCATACGAGTTTATGGTTCAATTTGCCAACGAAATGAATGAACACAGTGGCAAGATTGTTGGATGGTACCATTCTCATCCCGGGTATGACTGCTGGTTAAGTGGGATTGACATCCAGACGCAACAATTGAACCAGTCATACCAGGACCCGTACTTGGCCATTGTGGTGGATCCCTGTAAGAGTCGAGAAGAGAAAATGCTGTCAATAGGTGCGTTCCGTACCATTACGACACTGAATGAAAATGGAGAAGAGACGTTGAGCACGTACGAGTTGCCAATTTTCACTTTTGGTTCTGAGTTGGACGAACAATGGAACCAATCCAAGATTAAGTACCATTTAGACACTGAATTCGATGATTTACATACTGGTAACTTGTTGGATAAACTGCTAGATAGTATGAAGCAAGAGATTAATTTTGATAACCTTGTGGACAAGAATTGCGAAGAGAGTCAAATTTCATCCCAGTGGGTGAGCACGCCTATGGGAGATACCGTGGAGCGACACTCGTACCAATCAAAGGGGAACTCGAAGATGAATAATTGCCGCTCTGTGGACGAGCTGAAGAGATCTACATCGATTACGAGCATGAGTTCTAATGAGAGGCCTATGGATAGCCAAGTAGCAAGTGATCGAGATATGGACGTAGAAAGTGTTGGAAGTAGCATCCACACTGTGTTGGATAACCCCCCGTTGTCACTAATGAGGTTTCCAAGAGATATGCATCTAACTAGCTCTATCCCTGAGTTGGTGTCACACCGGAACGGGAGTTTCGCTCCGATGGCAGACAAGATGGAACAGGAGTCCAAAGAGCAAAGCACGGTTTTGAACCATAAACAGAATTTACACGAGACGTATCTTCATAACAAGAGGAATCTGCTCAAGTTGAAGATTGCACAGTACAAGAAACTGCGAGTTTATAGAGACTCATTCACAATATAATATGGGTTGATCCCACTATGTAACTCAATTGAATACAATTAATTATACAAAGGAAGCAGTTGCTCTATAGTTCACGGCCACAGAAGCTCGGTAAGAAGCAAGACTGCGAAGATGGTGTATACTGGGTTTGGTATGGAGCAGATCAATCCTCAGTCTAAACGGGATGTCCCGTTCCGTGACTTAAACCCCGAGGAGCAAGCGGATCGAGGAGCAGAGATGATGATCAATTTCATGACCTCTTGCCCCGGGAAGTCAGCGATCAGTGGTGTCACTGGGTTTGCGCTTGGTGGGGTCTTTGGTCTGTTCATGGCCTCGATGCAATACGACACTCCATTGCATGTACCGACGCCGACGCCTACAGGCGGGCAAGTTGGCGGGGTGGGCAACGTGATGACCGCTATGGCAGACTTGCCCTTGAAGCAACAAGTGAAGTTACAATTTGCTGATATGGGTAAGAGAGCTTACTCTAGTGCTAAGAATTTTGGGTACATTGGTATGATCTATGCCGGGGTTGAGTGTGTCGTTGAGAGCACAAGAGCCAAGAGCGATATCTACAACGGTCTGGGAGCCGGGTGTATCACTGGTGGCGCTCTGGCTTACAAGAGTGGGCCTCAGGCTGCTCTAGTCGGTTGTGCCGGGTTTGCGGCGTTCTCTGCTGCCATTGATTTGTACATGAACAGTGAGAGCGGAACACCACCCACTAACGATTTCAATGAATAAACTTGTATATACTTTAGATAGAGTCGTGATGAGATGGAATCATGAGGATATAGAGAGTCTTGATGTGTCGGTCTATAGTAACAAAGCTGCTGCTGCTAAGTAGACTGGTAAGAGACGGTGGTTATTGACAATACCAGCGTTTGCGCTGCGTGAAGAGCGGGACGAGGAGGAGCGGGACGAGTTTGTTCCATTGCTCGACGTGCTGTTGCTGGAGCCGCTGCCTCTGGAACCTGCTGCGATGGCTCCTCCCGCTAGAGCTCCGCCTGCCACAGCTCCGCCTGCCACAGCTCCACCATTGGAGCCTGAGCCACTTGAGCCACTTGAGCCTGAGCCACTGCCACTTGAGCCTGAGCCACTGCCACTTGAGCCTGAGCCACTGCCACTTGAGCCTGAGCCACTGCCACTACCACTGCCACTGCCACTGCCACCAGAGTAAGCAGGAGGCGGGTTTGGGTCGTTGGGCGAGTAAGCAGGTGGGCTGTCAGAGCCACCTTTCCCACCACTCGAGCCACTGTCAGAGCCACCTTTACCACCACTGGACCCACCACTAGATCCACCACTGGACCCACTACCGGAGCCATGGGCAGCTCCACCACTAGCACCACCACCACGGCCACCGCTGCCGCCGCGTGCCAACGCACGACGTGCCAACGGCTCGTACACCGACGGCCAGGCAAACACCTGGCAAAACAAGACGAGCAAGACCAACTGTTGAAGCATCTTGCCGACCTGGCAAATATTGTAGTAAAGATAAGTGTATTAAGAGTACTTATAAACTAAATAGTTATATATGGGAAAATACTCAGAACCTTCGAAAGCTCAGGGTCCTAAAGCATGGAATTAGTATTAGTATTAGGTGAGGTATTAAAATTAAGATTAGAAGGGACTGCGCCTCGATGGGCGCAGGGATATTAGCTGTAGGGCAGACGCTTACTCGACGTTAGCCTGGTTGGAGACGGCGGTGGTGCCGGAGACACGGGCGTTGCTTGGCTCGTTGACCTTTTCTTGGTTGTAAGAAGCGGCGGAGTCGGAGTCGTTAGCAGCGTTGGCCTCGACGTCGTTGTTGTAAGCACCGTAGTTAGCGGAGCCGACAGGCTCGGTCAATCTTAGACCGGAGATTCTGTCCAACTTGGTGCCCATGGAGGTACCGGACTTCATGGCGCCGGAAGCACCGTAGGCGGCGGCGATTGGTCTGTAGACGTTGATGAACAACAAGACGGAGGAGATGGTGAACATCAACCAAGCCAAACCGGCGAAGGCAATGGAGGCCTTGGTGGAGTGGCACGCGGTCTTGTGGGACTTGTCGGTGTACTTGCCGGTGAATGGGTTGTAGACACCGTTGCTTGCGTCGAAGGCGGTCTCGGAACCGTACTTGGGGTTGTACGAGGAGGCGTGCTTGTTGCTGCAAGCGTGCTCACCAAAGACCTTGGCGATGACGATGAAACAACACAACCATAGCAGACACATGATGACTTCGCAGAAAAGGTACAACCCGGCGAACACCAACTGAGGCATGATCAACACCAAACAGGACGTGGCCATGTTGTAGAAAGTACTGATGACACCGACGGCCAACCCGAAGTTGGCTCTTCTGGACCCGTGGAACCCGTAGTTGCTAACAGCATACGAGATCAACGAGAAAACTAGCACACCAGAGGCGAATTGCAAAAATCTGATACAAAGAAGGCCTAAACTCTTACCTGCAGAACCAGCGGAAACCATTTTTGAATATTGTTATGAATGTAGTATTTTATTGTTACTGATGAGAGTACAAAGAAGATAAGAGAGAAGATGGAGCAAGACTTACAAACTGCATCGCATCCCAGACCTGCTTATATACGTTTTTGCCAACGATCGGATCCGCAACGGTATTCAGGACACTTTTAAACATTGTCCAACTCTTACCATCTCTACGGGATAGGAGACATGGAAAGGGATGGGCATCGCGAATGGCAATTGTACCGAGGTGAATAATTTGCATTACTGCGCTGTCCAGTATGCATACTGTGCCAGCGTAACGGTCGTAACGGGTCAATGCAGTGGGCCGAGGAGGACCATTGTTAAGGGGTCCCGGACGGATGCCCTGTGTGTGGTCTCTGTGGAAATGGATGGAACAAAGGGGAAGTCACACCATGGACGCTGACAAATAGTGTGTGGTGTGCGATCTGCAGATGGAAGAATCACGCATCGGAGAGAAGGCAGTGGAAGGAGTTGTGCGGTGGGTTGTAGGGGCGTGGTTTGGCGATGCGCGGCGGGCGCAGTGAGAAGGCCGCAGGGTGCCACGGAGTCCGGACTTGCCCAAGGGAAAGGGGTCCGAGATCTGAGGGATTTCGGCGACGGCGCGGGCACGGGACCTTCCGTTTTGGGCGACGCGCATGCATGTGACACTCGTGCGGCGGTGCGTGGGTTTTGCGTGGGCATGTGACTTGTGTGAGCACGTGGTGTGTGTAATCACCTGGTGCGCAGTCACGTGGTGTGCAATCATGTGACTTGCGTGTGCACGTGAGGTGTACAGACACGTGGTGTTTGTGATCATGTGATGCGTGTGGGCACGTGTTTTATACATGTGGTATACACTCACGTGGCGCGCGCGCCGCCGCCGCCGCTAGCTCTCCAGGATGAGGGTCACGGGACCGTCGTTTTCCAAGTCCACTTTCATCATCGCACCAAACTCGCCATCCTTGACAGGTACACGCTCTCTCAACAACTCGAGAAACTCCATGTAAAGAGTCCTGGCCAATTGACTCGTCTGGGCGTTATGGAAATCAGGTTTCGAACCTTTCTTCGTGCTCCCGTACAATGTAAATTGCGAGACACATAGAATCTCACCTTGGATTTCTTGAATGTTTTTTTTCCACAACTCATTGCTCTCGTTAGCAAAGACACGTAACTTTGTCACTTTGTCCACTAGTTTTTTAGCATCCGCAATAGTATCGCTTCTTTGAATCCCAACCAGGAGCATGTAGCCTCGTCCAATTGACGACACCAATTGTTCGTTCACGGTCACACTCGCGTGCGTCACTTGTTGTAGCACTATCCGCATACTTCCCGGGCGTTGGTCTCTTCCACAGGTTCTTGAAAGCTCCACACTGATCCTCCTCCCCGGTGTGCTTGGTTTTTTTCACAACATGAGTTATGAGATCGTCTCGGTTGCGAAGGAATTAGACTCGTCTCGCGGTACGGGCTCGCCCTGCAGGATACAGTTCATCGGACTAGTAGATACAGTGCGGTTCAATGGCTACAATTACTTGTGCACGTTTGCGAATTTCCCAGGTTACACTGCCCAGGTGCGTGCCACAGACTCGGGCCAGTGGGTCCGCCTGTGGTCGCAACAGGGTCTCGACAATTTGTCGCAAGGCCACACGGCGGTTCATCACCGGCAATTGGTGTTTCTCAATTGCAAGGGCTTCGTGACGGACAGTTTTATGACGTTGATTCAATTCAAATTGATCCAACCGGCCACTGTGGTCAAGCTCACGTTAAACACTTCCATAGGGCTGTCGCAGATTTGGGATCTTCTGTACACATGCCATTTGCAAGACGGGGACCCGTTTGATTTCGGTGTCACGGAGCCCAAGGTCAATTACCTGGAATTGCTTTCGCAACCGATCGAGCAGGATAGTTTGGAATTTGATTCACAAGTGGGTCCGCCTCCTGTACAGCGGAAAAGAATCAAACTGTCGATCAACCAACCGACAGGTGGCCCGACAGGTGGCCTGGCAGGCAACCCCACAAGCAACCCGTCCTATGACCAATGGAAACCTCACGATTTTTCGAGACCCAAGGCTGGCACCGTGACTATCAGAGCAAGATGTGTCGCCTTCACTCAGTTACACACGGATTTGTTTCAACTCTACTTGGTGCCCTTGGATGGCACTCCTCCACCAACAGTGCTAGCTCCCAGAGAGAACTGTTTGGTAGCGTATGTGGCAAATTGCTACATGGAAAAGATCGCTTATAATAACGTGTTCCATTTGAATTGGCACTCTGCAAAGGGACAATGGACAGTCCCAGTAGAGTCGATACGGTTGAGAGATGCCACGTTGTTGCATTGTGAGATTGGTGAAGGTACTCACAGGGACGCAAAGTTCTTCCATCTCATAGGGTTCTGCATTTCGTTGAGTTATGAGAATTCACCTAAATTCATCGAGGCATGCTTCACTGATTTCACTGGAAATCCCAAACTCGAAGGGAAATACATCTTTGAAAACTTCTTATTTGACTATAGTCATAGGATAGACCAAGAAAGGGCCTTTAGAGTCATTCTTTACCCTGACCAGATGAATCGTTTCAATTCAAGACTACAGGAATCCAGAAACTTGACATTGAACGAACCTGACCATATTACAACTAATAATAACAAGCTGATCAATGTGTCGAAACTTGGAATCATTTGTAAAATACTGGTCAAGTTATCCTATCATAAAGGTAAAGTGAATTTTATCGTCAGAGACATTATTCCAATTACCAAGAACGTGAAGACATTTCCCCTGAGTGACTACCATGTCATCACACGAATCTACAACGAGTTATCTCGTTGTGACTCGATCAAATATTACATTGAAGATTTGCAAAAAATTCTACCAATACAACAGACTAAAACCACGGCGGGCCCCAAGTTCCATATCGTAAATGCTGTCACGTATTTCAATCTCAATGTTGCTGACGTGCCCTATATGGTTAGTGCCAAAGACAAGATAGTGGAGATATCAAGTATATCACAATTATCTAGCGATGCAGATAAAGTGTTTGTTCTGAAACATCTGCACATTATTGACTACCATTACTCTGAGGACCAATTTTTTTTACAACTAACAGTGGCACATCCTACTGACCAGAACCTGGTACTAATGATCCACATCATCTCGGAAAAGATGATCAGCTTCTTCCAAGACTACAATAGGATCCTCAATTTACAAGAACAATTGAATGGCCTATTGAATAAACCAGTCAACTTCAGACTGCGGCCGTTCAAACTGTTGGCAAGCGACCCCAAGATGTCGCTACAAATATGGATACCAATAGAATGTACACTCAATGATTTAATTCATACCTCGTTGGTACAAGTTAAAAAAGAACAATCGCAGTAAATCATAACCACTACTAACTGGCACGGACCCCATCTTACTCACAGCACTCTACAATGCCCTAGCAGGCCATAGCTCACCTCCTTTGGTCGAGCGTGATTGGTAGTCATTAGCGACGTACCCGTTTTTCCCTAGAGGGTTACTTGGATTATGTAAATGGACCCTTACAGGAGCTCATCCCACTGAACATTCCAAAGGGTCCCTTCCAAGTGAAACCGTCTTTTTTTTGAAGGGACATAGGTGTCACCGATGTCACTCTCCCTCGATTGTAACAGTTGATGCTTCTGGTACATTGTGTCTTTTTTTCCCAAATGAATTCATTTCAAAGGGAGGAAGCATACCGCTTCCTTATTACACTGTGTTGATCCTTATCCATATTCATATATAAATGGATATGTGGGATTGGATACTTTTTCTAAAAGATTTTCACGGAGTTAACTATAGAGGTGCTGTTAAGCTTATAATAGTACCTTAATTTTATTATTTTTGGTAAATTAACAAGACGTCAAAAGGTAGTGCTTGAGGATTTGCAGTCTATATATCACTCGTAAAATACCTTGTTGTTGATCGAGTCCACTACTTCCATTGTTGAAGCTATTACAATACAACTGCGATTGCCTCACCAAGTTTTTTGAAGTCCAATTAAATTTTTGAAACCCCAGCTTTATTATTCACATCGAATTTAACCATGAATTTAGGTGCGTTGAAAAGGTTTGTACATTTTTTTTCATTCTTCTTCCTATGTGGTGCTACTTTATTGACTTTTCTTCTAATACTTTCGGGTGCCAGAGGAGGAGGTGTAACTACCCGGTTCTACTGGCTCCAAGCTCACACTGGCGGTATTAACAATGCCCCAGATACTACTAGATGGTACAACTACCAATATTGTGCCTACCAGGACGGGAAAACCTCGAATTGCTCACACAAAGCTCCCGCCAAACCCTTCTCTCCAAGAGATAATTTTGGAAGAAGCCCAGAAATGCCTTATAGTTTTGAGCATCACAGAGATGCTTACTACTATTTATCCAGGATTGCATGGGCTATGCTTCTAATTGGGTTGTTCTTTATTGTATTAACTTTGGTGCCATTGTTGATCAATATCTTCAGAGTTATTAAGGGAGTTGCCATCTTTTCCACTGTTACCACTTGGATATCTTTCTTCTTCATCACTCTGGCTGCGTGCTTGTACACTGGCTGCTATGCCAAGGCTAAAAAGGCCTTCCACAGATCTAACCGTAGTGCCAAGATGGGATCCATCAATTTTGGATTTTTGTGGACCACTGTGTTTTTACTTCTTTGTAATAGCATCTGGTCCATTTTGACTATTGTTGATCACAAAAAGCAGACCAAAGACCCTGGCTACGGCTACTATGATGAAACTCAAGCTTATGACAATTATCACCCATCCAATGAAAAATCACATGAAACTGACAGTGAGTCAGACGTTCCAAGACCTGTTGAAAACGTAGAGTATACTCAAAAGACGAGAGATGTAAGAGACCAAGATGGTGTCCGTGTTGTAAGAGAAACAGAGGAAACTGTGCCAGCTGTTGCCACTACGAGAGTTACCCCAGATGTACAACAACCAACACTTTAATTTAGCTGAGAGACAATTTCAAGACAAGAAGATTAGATGAATAAGCTACCAGTGTTGTAAAGTAACTTTTTTACTTTCTGTTGTTGTCTTCAATACCCCTTTATGAGCAGAAATGTTGTAATATTTTTGAGACTATTGAATTGAGTCTTGTATCCATATCTTCTGTCTCATTTAAACTTTCCTATTTACCACGATATCTAACTTACTGAGGTTAGATTTAATTTTTAATTTACTAATTATATTCCCCTTCTAATAATTTAATGTTTTATCAAGCTCTCTCTAATTATTCCCATCTATCTCGATTCCTTTGTTCTCTATCTCTCTCTCTCTCTTTTAGTATATCTATTAGTTTTAACTCTTGAGTCGTCTCAAGTTTAAATAGCGTTTCACAAACTGTCTAGTTTGCCTGGGTCTCTTGATGTTTCTCATTTTGGCCATGTCAGAGATATAGAAGATTGGTCTATTTAGTAGCATTCTAAATGTCATCGTTCCATGAATATCCAATACTAACAAAAACTTTTTTATCTGTATTCTGAACAATACTGTGCCCATATTTAATGTAGTAACTCACCAGACAGAGAAGGTTATCCAGTGGAGGCCTTTGAAGGCTATAGAGGTGCATCAAAGGATGCTGCTGATTTAGAAAAATCAGAAACCGAACCTAAGCCCAGTGTTAATAAAGGATCGAATGTCGGTAATGTTGATATGTCCAATTTTGCTTATCTGTTGTATGATCCCAGTTTCCAAAACAAGAAACCAAGAGACCGACCAATTTTGGATATTGGAAGCACTAAAGAGTGCGATCCATTTGATGATTCTGCCAATTATCCGGTTTTAAAAATGGACACTAAGGGCAAATCAGGAGAGGATTATTACTCTAGTGTTCAACCTCCCGTTCCATTGAAGGGCAGAGACGCAGCTAACGCTAATGAATCCTCCAACCTCGGTGACCAGAATGATTTGAAGTATAAAGGCACTTTTACATCCGCATGTCAAGGTTCTAACGGCAGACAAGCCTATTCGGGAGTCAACTCTCCAATGCCCATCAAAAAAGAGTACGAGGATGCTGGTAAATCGCAAGGCTTGGGAGTCTCACAACATGGTGGAAAGCCACAGTCCCATGACGACCCTTCTGGTGTTGACTTCACCAAGATGGGCACCACCACTGCAGCCAAGAAGGACTTGAACTCGCAACCTTCTGGTAAGTCGCAAGGCATGGGAGCATCACACCCTGTTGGTAAGTCGCAGGGCATGGGAACATCACACCCTGTTGGTAAGTCGCAGGGCATGGGAACATCACAACCTGTTGGTAAGTCGCAGGGCATGGGAGCATCACAACCTGTTGGTAAGTCGCAGGGCATGGGAGCATCACAACCCGTTAGGAAGCCACAGTCCCACGACGACCCTTCTGGTGTTGACTTCACCAAGATGGGCACCACCACTGCAGCCAAGAAGGACTTGAACTCGCAACCTTCTGGTAAGTCGCAAGGCATGGGAGCATCGCACCCTGTTGGTAAGTCTCAGGGCATGGGAACATCACAAACTGTTGGCCAATCGCAAGGCTTGGGAGGCTCACAACATGGTGAAAAGCCACAGTCCCACGACGACCCTTCTGGTGTTGACTTCACTAAGATGGGCTCCACCACTGCAACCAAGAAGGACTTTTCTTCGACCCCTCAAACTGACTATCAATTCCCATCCAGACCTATGTCAGGTGAACAACAGGGCCATTACCATGACTCCTCTAGTTTTGGAGAAGAAAATGAGTCAATTGACAGCGGCAGAGGAATGCACGGGAAAGTCATTCCACTGGTATCTGATTCCCGCGGTCAAAAAATGGATGCAGAGTCCGAGGACAACAATGTTTGGAACCCTGACAGAGATGGACCACCACACCATTTCAAGTCTAAACCAGGGTCAAGACGCCCAGCTACCGAGGAACAGGTGAGAGGATTGACAAAGGAACATGTTGCTGCAGACAGTGGAACAAGAAAACATAGTATCCCCGGAGGAAACTACAGCTCTTACGTCGGCGATTTCCCAAGTCTTGTCGACCCCAATGTGACCACATATGGTAACAAACCTGAGAATGAATCCAAAAATTACCATTTGTCTTCTGCTCAAAAAGTGCAAACCCATGAAACGGTCCCAAGAGATTTGAATCGTCCTTTGCAAGAAGAAGACACTGGTTACCGTGATGAAGATTTATCCCAAGAGTTCACTACATCGGAGAGTCCTAAGCCAGGGTTTTGGAACAAAGTAAGAAGGAGTATTTCAAAGAGTTGATTGTCCATCACGAAGTGACGTTTAATGTTTTTTATCTATTTTGCTACTACAGTATATATCGTATGTGCGTGTATATATGTGTTTATATCTCTTAGTATATGTCTTTTTTTAATTGACGGCGACAGCAATTAGTGACACTTGCGAGGCAGAGGCGTGGTAGTAAATACACAAAGATATAAAGACGTACTGACGTGTGATATATACTCGGTTGGGCAGCGCCTCGTGAGTTTTCTTTGGAAGATTTGTCCGGACCAACCGCACATCGTTTTGAAATGGTTTAAACGCAAAAATAATGTAAAGAGTTGGATTCAAAGCGGATCAGGTAGCATAGATTACATCGTACAAGCTCGCTCCCATGGTCATTACTACGCTCACTCTTTTACGGTCACCGCAGAGCCGGCAAGAGGCTCAATGGCTGGAGTAGTACCGGGTATGATCGTTACCCGGCCCCTCTTCGCCCGCTGCTCTGATTGTCCTTTTTAGGAAACTGGCCTCTCGGGTTCACAAGCGGATAAGATTCCTCTGCGTCGTGCTCTGTGTGGGTTACCTAGTTGGGAAGTATTGGTCACGTGGCCTCGGACGAGCGGGCGATTTTTTTGGAAAGAAAAAAATAAACAACCAAACAACCCACAATTGAAAGACCACTCTTAACACAAAGTGATCAGTTGTGGATGGCCAGGTAAGCGCGTTTTATAACCTTGAAAGGTACATATTTGGTGCGTTTGGTTTGCATATAGAACGTGCGGGTGCGTATAGAGGCTGTTGCTCTGTTTTGTAGCTTCTTTTCATCTGTTTATTTGTTTTTATCAACAAGGTGGTACATCAACAAAATAACTCTTTATTTGTGGTAGAACATTCTGTTTGGCACATATTTATTGTTCCAACGCATAGACGCTTTACCTTTAACGAAAATAAAGGTCAATATTTGCAGAACTCCTCCTTTTTCTGCTGAATCATTTCCCCAAATGTCCATAATTCATCAATCTCTCCCTATGGACAGCAACATGTCTTCTTCTGGGTTATCAGAGCATGTGTCTGCTCCATTTGATGCAAATTCTCACGGGAAGAATGTCTCGATAAACCATCTGTCGAGTGCGATGCAGGATTTATTTGTCAACACCAGCCACTCGAAACGTACCCAAGAAAATGGGTCGTTTTCTTTGATTATTAAAAACCTGCCCGAAAACATTACTTTGCGAGAATGCTACAGTCTCTTTGCATTGGCCATCGGTGTAAATACTGTAGAACTGATTCAAGGCGGGAGGGACACGGAGAATAACAATTCCAAATCTCAAATTCAAGTGAAATTTGATTTCTTACCTTTAGTGGTTCAATATGCCAATATCCTTAACGGTAAGCCTGAATTGTTTGGCCCTGAATTCCCTTACAAATCTGAAATTGAAGTTGTGGATAACATCTCCATGAAGCAGGTCCCATACGTGGAAATGAGTCATTTGAATTTTATGGATAAGAGGCCTCCTATGAGCTCCCAAACGTCCCAACATCAATTCAAGTCCAGATTCTCCTTTAGTAACCCAGACCCTTTCAATAAGGACTCGGAGCTTAGCTCGATCAACAGGACTTATCCGGAAAATAGCCAGTCTCGCCAAGATCTGTTAATGACTGGAACTGCACCTGCAACACATGACTCTGCGGGGAAATCTCTATTATTGATGGAAAATGATGACCTGAATGATAACATATGGATTTCCAATCCAATTACCAGCTCGTTCGCTGACATCCCACCTTCGTCTACACCATTAGTCGAATGGGGTAATTCAAACAACGTTAAGGCCCCATCAAGTAGTAATTTTTTCGCACCAGACCCAACTTTAAACTCGTCTAATAATATTGCCTCTAACTCTGCCCCGGGAGTCCCTCAAGCATTCGATATGTCATCGACATCCTCATTGAAAAATTTCCATAACTCTGCGAATCACGACACTAATCTACCGATAAGCATGATGTCTCACGCTTCTCAACCACGGTTAAACCATATCATTAATAATGGGTCTAGTACCGAATTTGACTCGAACACGGTATTAAGCAACCTTCAGAATCCAGCAAACATCAATTTATCTGAAAACGGTTCAATATCCATGGATCAGTTGAAATCAGAATCCCCCACCAATGCATCGAACTTGGCAAGAGGTTCGAATCAGCAAAATCTTAGAAACGTCAATCCACTATTGCTACCACAATCGAAATTGGCTACAAAGACCTCTGCTAATATGGCTAATAGTACCGTGAAATCAAACGGTAACAATAGTTCTAGTTCAACCCCCATGTATATGGCTGATTTATCATTGTTGGCTAAAGTGCCTCCCCCTGCTAACCCTGCTGATCAAAACCCTCCATGCAACACACTGTATGTTGGTAACTTACCTCCTGATGCTACTGAACAGGAGCTAAGACAGTTATTTTCAGGACAGGACGGTTTCAGAAGGCTATCCTTCAGAAATAAAAGTAGTGGGAATCCCAATGGGAATAATAGTCATAGTCATGGACCCATGTGTTTTGTTGAGTTCGAAGACGTTGGCTATGCCACAAGAGCATTGGCTGAACTGTATGGGAGTCAACTTCCAAGAGCTAGTTTTAGTAGCAAAGGTGGTATAAGATTGAGTTTTTCTAAGAATCCTTTAGGTGTAAGAGGTCCTAACAATAGGAAGAATCTGAACTCTAACAACTCCTATTCTAATTCAATGACATCCATGAACTATCCTACCAATTATGTTAGTAAAAGCTCTTAACAGTCTACCTTGTGACAGCAATTCATCAATTAAATGTTTGTACTATACTTTATTCCAGTTGAAAATTTGAAGCAACATCGTTTTTTTTACTCCCCCCCCCCCTCTTAGGATATCACTCATTTTTTCTTTGGTTCCATCAATATTTAATATGTTGTCTGTTTGATAAGTTCCTTTTGTTTCAAATTCCGTTCGTTCATCACTGTCTTTTCTTCCATATGACTTTCGAAAGCTGCTCGCATTTCGTCAAAGTTTGTGTTTAATAATACTGTCATTATTATATGAGTTGGTACGCTTTTTTTCTCCATCTCAACTCTTTAACTCACAAAACAATAATTGCATGTGCATCTTCTTCCATTAATTTATACTCATTTTTCATATACTTTAATAAACTTCCAATTGTGTACAAAATATTATATTATCCTACATGTTGAAACAACTTTGATATTAGGCAAAACAAATTATAAAGCAAACGTTGCTTTCTGGTATTTTTATAATTACTTAGGTTTATGTTGTCCGACTGTCTAGTATATAGATAAAAAAAATGGTTTCATTGGGCTTCATCATGGGGGTTTTAATCTCTTCCTGACACTATCGAAGCAAGGTCTGAGTAAGTATCACCTTTCTTCAATCGACTTTGCTGGACAGAAGGTGATGGTGAATTCAAAGAATTGGTGTCATTTTCAATTCTCTCCTTTTTCAACAACCTTTCTCTTAATTTCAATTCTTGGGCCTTCTTCTCTAATTCTTGGATTCTCTTTTGTAACTCTTTAGCAGATTGAGCTTCTAATTCTTCTAATTTTTGTTGCTTGGCAATGATACGTTCATGTCTTAGCACATAAGGAACGGTCTCAGAAATGTTTCGCAATTGCATCCGTTCCACTGAGCTAGAAGGCTGTACGTCTCTCCTGATAGATCTTATTATCTCCTTGTTTTCATTCCTAATCTCATCTGACATCTGTTTTATTGGTGATTCTTCGCCAAACTTCTCAGAATAACCTCCAGAGTTAGGCGTTGATGGCATATGGGAATTCAAAGCCACAGACTGTTGAGAAGCAAATTTACCTGTTTTGATTAAAGTAGCAAAATTGCTTAAACTTGGTGCAATACTGGCTCTCCTGTCAATTTCTTCTTCCGAGGGTAAAGGATCAGTCACGCTAGATAACCTGTCAGATCTATAATTTTCATACAACAAATTTTGAGTCGTGTCTTTAAATTCTTGTAGATGCGATCCAAATAAGACGTTTTTCAACACGGTTAAATCTGACACCTTTTCATCGTCTACATACAATTTCCCCCATGGGTACTCACGCATATATTTGCCATTAGATGGGTCCTTCTTATCCGAGGTGACTACTGCGAATGGTTGTAATGCGGCTAACGCGCGGTTTTCCTCTACAGCTTCAAAATCGTCTTCATCTGGGTCGATTTCAAACTTGTAAATAGGGATGTTGAACCGCTCAATATCGTTCATAATTGCGTTCTTAAATTCTTTCAATTCCTTTTCAGTAAACGAATCTGCTTTAGAGATAATAGGTAGTACGTTTGTGTATGTAGAGACTTTCTTCATTAACTCTACATCCAATTCCTTCAACCCATGCCCTGTAGGTTCTATAAAATATAGTGCAACGTGGACCCTGGTATCTTCGAACCTTGGGTTTCTTCTAATTCTTGTCTCTTCTGCAAGCACGGTATCAAACTGTTGTTCTAGATACGTGGTAATCTCGTCAAAACAAAACGAATCGTCCAAATTCTCACCAATACCGTATGTGTTCACCAGATTCAACAGTATAACATCTTCTTCCATATGGTTGTTTGCATCAATCTCTACAGAGGTGGAAGTAATGGCCACGCCAGATTCAACATCGGCCCTAGACGGGTCAAACTCGGAGACAAAAGACGGAATACCGTTTGTGGAATTATAGGAAACAACTTTAGTCGGGGTTGTGACCTTCACCGTGGCAGATAACTTCCCAGTGTAGTCCTCACTGTCATTGATTGGTTCGAATTGGTGGGTGAAAATATCAGATTCTAACAAGTTATTAGCAAACGACGATTTGCCGCAACCAGCCTTGCCCAGCAGTAAAATGGTGTATGTAATACCACGTTTATAGTCCTTCTTTCTGCGGAATAGCCCTGCAGGTGGTGTAGGAGTAGACATACCGATCCAGATATCAACGATGATTCAAACCTTTACGGGCGGATAGGCTACACAAATTTCAGTTGAGGGGACTCACTGCTAAAAATTCAATTGTATCGATCCCACCAAGTACTCGCTATATCGCAAAAAGTGTTTCCAAGGGAGCCGTTTATGAGTTAACTATGAGCTGTTCTAGTTATTTATAGTGAAGTATTTATTGAAATTTTTCACTTTTTACAGTTGAAAGGGATTTTGGCAACCCATTATTATGGATTTACCCAAGCAACGAGAACTGTCCAGGTAGTAGAGCACAGCTGAGGTTGGTGCTGGATTTATAAGTGCTTTGATTGAGTTACCCCCCTTCTAATTGTGTGTCTTGAAGCGACTCTTCCCGGTAGTTTATTTGAAGTCTCAGTTATCCCCCAAATTCATGAATTCATAACAGCTTTGTGTACCGAGAGGAATTGAATTGTAAGACTGTTGTGTGCCCTTTTCTGTGCTGCAGTGTGCTTTTTGCTTTGCTAACTTTTGTGGTGGGAAAAGTGAGTGTTTTCCGGTTCTAATTCGATGGAATTCCAAACCCTTAGTCCTGTTCCTGAGTTCTTTGACAGCATTTCTAAAGTGGATGTGTTTATAATAGCTGCCTACAAGATCATCACTGGGAACACGATTTTGAACTGCCACCATATTCAAAACTCGCTTAACGTTTCACCTGAGAACAATAATTCGCTTACCATCCATCCTCAGTATTCGAATATTTTCAATAAGATATCCAAAATCCATTCGTTCTTGGCGCCCTCTGGGGTGATCGGTGAGGGTATATCGCTGAACAAATCTGCTGTGGAATTGTTCAACAGGTTTCAACAAATCATTAAGGAGGTAGAGTTGAGCTATGAATTGTACCCCATGGGGAGATATTTTAACAAGATTAATGAAAACTTGTACCAGATAAAAGACCATTTAGAACTGGTGCACGATTCCTTCTGGAATCTGTTGATAGCTAGTGTCTCCTCCGTGTATGATACTAGAACTCGGAAGGTCATTGAAACAAACAATACCAGTAGGAGGAAAGCTGGTAGAGAGAAAATGATTAGCCAGTCGAAAAAAAATAAAGAAGCCAGTAAGAACAATGGTAACCGTGAGGAAAAGATAATTAACAATGATTTCTTAGATATGACAGATAATTTCTTGGATGAATTGTCGTTGCCTACCCAGCTACAAAAAAAATTGCAAAACATTCCTCAGGACGTTCTTTCTCGATCAGTGTCTTTGAATGGGTATTACACCCAACCTACGAGCCCGGGACTCTCTAATCTACAGTTTAGTAGCGATTTCAATGAGGCCAACAACAACGATAATAATTTGGTAATGAACAGCACGATGAATATGATCGACGAGAATCAATTCAATAACAACGTGCCCTCGATATTCAACAACAACACCAACAGTGGGGGCTTCAATATGGGACACAGGAAACGGCGTTCGATGGGGTCTGTTCACCCAGGGATGATCGACGACACATCAATCGACGACTTGATGAGACTCACTACGTTAAAACGGTTGAAAAGCAACACACCAATGCTCGATAGTTCTAACCTGGAGTCCAACACGGCTACTCTGGGCTCCGCGGCATCTGCTCGGAAGGACGCTGATAAACAAGAGGGTCCAACACAGCCGTTTCAGTTGCTGAACGACAAAGAATGTGGGCCCATGGGACTCACCCCAGCGTCGACCACCGTAACTACAAGGGTGCCGACAGCGGCGAAACCGAGCGATGCCGATACAAACACTTCATTGAACTCTGCCACGGCAGCGTCCTCATCCTCGCAACTAGACTCTGCGCTGGAGGAAATTTCGCATTCGTACAACCTCGTACTACAAGAAAAGGATCAAAGAATAGCAAGTCTAATGGCAGAACTCGAGATGCAACGGCAAGAGACAGCGTGGCTACGCAAAATGCTCATAGAAGACATGGGACATGTACGGAGTAGCTTAAACGACTTGAAGAGATAACGTCAGCCGGAAAACAACCTCAGATCCACCTCTATTTTCTTGCAAAATTATTGGGGCAATTGCATCACAGACTCTTTGCAACGCTCCCTATGCACCGGTATATTTCTAAGTACCCATATAAGCAATAATATTCCGTCTACTGGGCATAGATGACAGCCTGTATCTCGTCGAACGCGATATATTGGTATACTGGTTCAAAACTTTTTGCAATGGTGGTTCTTAAAGCTTCTTTATGTGAAGAACTGTTGTGAAATGTGTTGTGTTCAGGTGGAAAGTGGGCTAGCACTGAACGGATACTGGTTTCGTTCGACTTGTAATTTGATAATCTTTAGAAATGTCTGAATGGAAAGTAGATCCCGACCATCGTAGACGGTTATTACGTTTGCAGAAGGTTGGTGCTAATAAGAAATGTGTTGATTGTCAAGCTCCAAATCCGCAATGGGCGTCTCCTAAGTTTGGTGTGTTTATCTGCCTTGAGTGTGCAGGGACTCACAGAAGTTTGGGTGTTCATATTACTTTTGTACGGTCCATTACTATGGATCAATTTAAACCTGAAGAATTGGTTCGAATGGAGAAAGGTGGGAACGAGCCATTTGTCGAGTATATGACCTCTCATGGCATCGATATGAGCTTGCCTCACAAATTGAAGTACGACAACCCAATCGCAGAGGATTACAAAGAAAAATTGACGTGTCTGGTCGAGGACAAAGAGTTTGTTGAACCGGAACATCCTGATTTTGACCCTGCCAGTTTGACTGCCACCAACGGCGGTCAGAAAGTGTCGCACTCCAGTGACTCGAACGGTACCGCTAACTCTTCAACGGATAAAGATTCGTTGCTATTGGAGAGTCGCCGGTCCACGAGTTCTAAAGAAGATGACAACGCCAAGGGTAAGAATGAATTATACTTCGCTGAACTAGGTAAGAAGAACCAGTCCAGACCAAACCATTTACCGCCTTCTAAAGGTGGGAAATACCAAGGGTTTGGTAACGTGCCCCAACCTGAGGGGTCCGCCGACTCTAAGGACTCCTCTCAAAGTACAGTGACATTAGATAATTTACAAAACGATCCATTGGGGACTTTATCTAAAGGTTGGAGTATGTTTTCATCTGCAGTAACTAAATCTTACCAGGATGTCAACGAAACAATGATTAAACCTAAATATCAACAATGGCAGAGCGGTGAGTTGTCCGAGGAGACCAAACGGGCCGCAACACAATTTGGTCAAAAATTTCAAGAGACTAGCAGCTATGGGTTTGAAGCTTTAAGCAACTTAACAAAGTCGCTACAAGAGCAATATAATGCTTATGGCGATGCTCATGGTAACGGTGGTTACTCACAATTGCCTCAGGATGAGAATAAAGCTGAGGAAAATAGATCACTAATTGGAGACAATCAAAAGGATGTTGCTGGTAAACCAAAACAAAAAAGTGAAGATGAGTGGGATGAATTTTGAAATCAAGAAGGCAAAACCGAAGCCGCATAAGCATAAGAGCGATACAAGTTGATTGAAACCGAATGCCCGTGTCTTTTCAACTAATAGTAATATAAACTAAGTATTGGTCTATTTCAATATCTTGTAAATTAAATTGTATAAGTATGTTGAGGCGTCACACGGTTTAACCAAATTTCCTTCCCTAATACTGAAGTGGCAGATATTCAGTTGCTGGTATCAACTCTATGCATACATGAGGGAAAGCTTTTGAACAGATGGTTCAACGATCACAAAGAGAGACTGAAACTATATTATCTTAAACAGAAGAATTAACTTCATATCTCAAAAAAAAAAAAGCCAATAGTTATCCTAGATATTAAAAGACTCTGCTATAAGTATATTAGAAATAGCTTGAGATATCATAGAAGTATATTTATTCGTTATGGAAATAAGGTTAAAAAGCCAATTAGCTTCAAAAAGAATATTACAAACGATGTCTAGCTTACTTATGAAAAATCAAGCAAGCAAGATCACCGGGTTACTTGCTAATGCTATAGCTTTATTGTATTTTGTTTATACATGAGAACTAAGAGATGCTTATAATCCGAATAAGTAAAAGAATTGGGTTTCGAATTTTCAATAATATTTATTTTATGTTTGGTAATCATATTTGTTATTTGTGACAAGATCAACTTAATGTAAGGACACAATCACTTGACATGAACATAAACACATAACTTTTTACAGTTGTTCTGTCACTTAAATGTTTACTCCCCAGGCTACTTTTTCAGTATCAACGTGAAATCAAACAAGCAATACTATCAATTTTACGCTAGATTAATAGTTCGAACAAGAACTTGAGCCTCGAATATCCTTTCAGAAATTATATTGTTATAAAGTATACCTGACAAGGTATATAGTTGAAATTCCTCATACCAGTTACTAGGGGTATTTAGATCTGAGTGCCTATAGTTGCTTTCTGATGAAGTCGTTATTGACAGGAGAAAGTATCTAAGGATGAAATTGCAAATTTACATAGGCAGCATCAAACATGTTAAGATATCATGCTTCGTTTACCACGCTGACATAAGACGGCCTTAACTCTCGAATATTGAAGGGGCAGAGTGGATTATTTCCACAGGTACGGTATTTGTTAACCTCCACGTAGTTTTCTGGGCGTTTGAAAAATATCGTGTAAAAAACTACATCAAATTTTTTCGCTATTATGAAATGGAGAGTATATTAAAAATTGAATAACGAGACCAAGGACAGACAATATGATGAAATGTGAATGTGAATATTTGTGCATGATCAGCCTTTCTAATTTTCCCTTCATGATTATATGATTTGATTGATCAAGATACTCAATGTCAGCCATCATCTTAATTAATTAACCACAAAAAGGCCCACCTAGCTAATCAGAGAGTGGTTTATATTCCTGATTTGGATAAAAATTGAAGAATCAACTGATTCAAGTAAAGATGGTAGACTGGAAAGGTTATCCTTTTTTTTGTCTCTACTAAGATCATTATTAATTTGCATCGGCGGATCGCTCAATTCCCTATGCAGTAAAAAATGGCTTTCAAGAGATCCGGTATCTCACCAATAATAGCGTAGGGCCTCTTCCTCTGTGCACATATCTTATCAAATTGTTCCAACAATGTACTACTGATACGTCCTGATCAATTTACTTTTGGCGTCCCATTATACCGATGTAGTATCCAATTCCCGTTAATAACGAAGCTAATTTCCACAATTGTTTAAGCAAATAGTTAAACCCCAAACTAGGACAGATGCTTCTTCAACTGATCCGAATGGATCAGTATTTAATTCGGCGATACGATTTGCTTCAATGTCAATTTTGTCCCAGAACGGTAATACAGAATTACATCAAGTACATTGGGTGGGCGGGAATACAATTTGGCGTCTGTATTCTCCTCGTTGAATTGATTGGACTTGTATACTCATGGAATGCGCTGATGTAGTTTTTTACATGGGCTCTGAGTAAATGTTTTGGCGTTATTCTTTCTTCAACAGCCCTTATTTCGTGTCAGTGATCAAGTATAACATGAGAACCTATACCAGGCAATTATCCATTAATTGCACTATAAATACAGTATCTGTTACATACATAGAGAGTTCCTTGGATTAGAATTATCAAATGCTCTTCTATATTAGGTTAATTATTTATTTCGTTAGCGAAATAATCCAAATTGGTTTATCTAAAGATTATCCCACAAAAATTTCAACTATGTTCGAGGAGGACACTGAGTTTCTACTAACAGATGGATCATCTAAAAGAGCCCACGAGCTTACGAACGAGGACCTTTTACTATGTGAAGACGGCTCCAACGTCAGGATTCAGTCCATAACACGTGACCTCCAGACGACATATCTGGTACGACAGATTACCAAGCATCGGTCAACTTATAGTGACAATAATAATAATATTGAACCTAAGAAAGTCTTTCAAAGGCTAGAATTTAAATGTTCTGCAGGACATAGTTTGACCCTACGGTGTACGATTTCTCCCGTTGTGGAAAATTTATATAAGAGGAGCGTTTACAGGGTGAAATGGCGGAAACTGAAAGAAATTGAAACTCTCGACAATAGAAAGATTCTCCTACCAAAATTCCAACATAAAGAATTTCCTATGACCCATGTTGGCCAACTTGAATGTACTAAATTTTGCGATGCTTTGTTAGAAGAATTTGGTAAAGAGTTTTTATACAATATCGAGGTAAGAGATTTAGGTTATTTGGACGCACAAACGAGAGGCGCTTCTTATATGAGATATTCTCCAATATTAATGGGGAATGGTGTATTATCTGATTACCTTTATGGAAAAAGAGAATATTTAAATACTTCCATAATCTGTATGGCTTGGCTATTGGGACTATGGATTGGTGATGGCACCACTTTACAACCTGAAATATCAGTGGACAGTTTAGATACTAGTCTTATGGAAAGTGT
Source organism: Sungouiozyma intestinalis (assembly GCA_003708845.3). Lineage (NCBI taxonomy): Eukaryota > Fungi > Ascomycota > Saccharomycetes > Saccharomycetales > Saccharomycetaceae > Sungouiozyma > Sungouiozyma intestinalis. The sequence goes on along the minus strand of PPOJ03000040.1, from coordinate 1,223 downwards.
TGCGATTCTAGGACGCCAATGGGGGCTATATGCTACTTATAAAGATGGAGAGATACCTCTAAGGGCGAAACACGTCAAATTACACTCCAGCGAATCCATTCAAGGTAAAAAGTATAGACACTTGAAAAAGAATAATCCATTCTGGAAAACTGTCACTGATTTACAGTTTAAAACGTATGAGGATGGAACAAAACATATCCCAAGGTTTATGTGGTATGAACATTTCCAAATAAGAGAAGCTTTTTTAGCTGGCCTAATAGACGCCGATGGGCATGTGTTTAAGAATACAAATGACAACATGAAAGTTTCTATACAAACCATTTATAAGTCCGTCATGGAAGGTATTGTAAACATCGGAAGGTCTTTAGGAATATCAGTTAGTGTCTCCACGAAAAATGCAAGGGTCTCCAAAATACTTGGACGTGTTGTAAACTGTAATTTCACATATGAATGTACATTATCTGGTAGAAACGCATTACAAAACGTACTTTCATATTGTAGAAGTAACTCTAAAAATAAAGCAAGAGTTGAAAACCACGACTTTGAACCTGTGTATTTCACATTTGATGAGTCTAAACGGGGGAAAAATTGGGTTTATGATATTAAATTGGAAGACGATTCCAAGACTTTGTTATTAGCAAATAAAATGGCCGTTGGTGCCCGTTCTACACACTGTGAGAATAATGATGAACATGCTATTGCAAAACTTAATATAAAAAAATGCAGTGCCTGCTCTGATAAAGGAAGAAGGCATTTCTATAACGACTGGACCGGGAAGGGGAAAATATGTGCCAAATGTTATGCCAGATACAAGTTTAGCAATTACAGGTGTATTGTTTGCAACTACATACCTGAAGCTAAAGAGATCAGGGTGGCAAGAAGACGACCGGAGTCAAGTATTGATTTACCAGATGGCAGTGTCGCGAACGGACTAGGCTGTGCAAGATGTACCGGCATTTTTATCAAAGAAGGACAATTTAACCATCACCATGCGGTGACTACCAACTAATACATTAAGAAAAAGGACAATTAAAATGTATGACAATTTTGTAATATTATGGTATATAGAGTAATTTATTTAACCTTTCAAAATATGCATAACAGTAACCTTTAGTAAATCATTGAAGAGGACCCTAAAGAGAGTGGTATGTTGTTAGTTACTTGTTTTTTAACGGGTAGCCATGGCTTTGGTGACGACTCTCTTCAAGCCAACCTCGGCCTTT